>JAGDYQ010000007.1:6126982-6263772 GCA_021962125.1 Bulinus truncatus
TTCGTTCAGTTACGTATTGCTATTCCCATAAGCGCCCATAAATTCCCATAATCTCCTACATTTTCCCATAAGCTCCTACATATTCCCATAAGCTCCCAAATATTCCCATAAGCTCTTACATATTCCTATAAGCTCCCAAATTTCCCATAAGCTTCTACATAATTCCATAAGCTCCTACATATTTTTATAAGCTCCACATATTCCCATAAGCTCCCAAATTATCCCATAAGCTCCTACATATTCCCATAATCTCCCAAATATTCCCATAATCTCATACATATTCCCATAAGCTTTGAAAAATTCCAATAAGCTCCCATATATTCACATAAGCTCATACATATTCCCATAAGTTACCAAATATTCCCATAAGCTACAATATATTCCCATAAGCTCCAAAAATTCCGATAAGCTCCCATATATTCCCATAAGCTCCTACATTTTTGAATAAGCTCCTACATATTCCCATAAGCTCTCACATGTTCCCATAAGCTCTTACATATTCCCATAAGCTCTCAAATGTTAACATTCTTCTCTCTCTCTCTCTTTCTCCTTCATTTGCCCTCTCTCTCTCCTTCTCTATCTCAAGATCTAGAAAACCAAATAACGTGAAATTTGTTACACATACACATAATTACATGGGGAAGGTTATGGGACATTTTTCGTTTCATCTTGATGGGTAGTTTAATTGTAATTAATTATTTTTATTTTAGTATTTTACTATATTAAAGTAATCTCGACGGCGCCATAAATAAAATTCCTCTGTGACGTCATTTCCCGATGATAAATTTTTAAAAGAGGGGTAACTTCCGGAAAATCCAATTGTAAACATGGTGAAATCAATAGTCATATCTATTTACCTATCGTTTTATGTATTCAGAAGATTAAAATTAAAGGAGCACTTTAATAAACCGAAATACGTTAATTAAAATGTTTCTGTGACATTATTAACATTATTAATACAATCTCAATGGGTAGTTTAATTGTAATTAATATTTTTAGTATTTTACGATTCAATGCACAGGGAATTCCCTGTATTCGCGCACCAAGTGAATGTGTAATTGAACGGATGGAGAAGAAAGGGTTAGGGACGGAAAAAAAAAATATTGTTGTTGTTTTTTTTTTCATGCTGCAAGTACCCGGCTTTGGCCGGGATTAAAAAAAGGTTTTCTGTTTATTTAAGAAGCGCAATTTGACGTTTAATTGTACAGAGAGAGGGAGGGGGAGAGAGATAAAGAGAGAGGGGGCAGGGAGGGTGAGGGGAAGGAGGGGGAAGGGGAGGGGGGAGAGAAGAGAGGGAGGGAGGGAGAGAGGTGGTAGGGGAGGGAGATAAAGGGGGAGGGGAGGGAGAGAGAAAGGGAGGGAAGGAAAGAGAAAGGAAGGCGGGAGTAGGGAGGGAGATAGAGGGGAGGGAGGGAGAGAGATAAAGAAAGAGGGAGGGAGAGAGATAAAGAGAGAGGTGGGAAGTGAGGGAGAGAGAGGAAATGAGGGAGGGGAAGGGAGAGAGAGGAAGGGGGAGAGAGGGAGACGGGAGAGAGAGAGAAAGGAGGGAGGGAGAGAGAAAGGAGGGAGGGAGAGAAAGGGGAGGGAAGGATAGAGGGAGAGATAGGATTGAAGAAATGGGAGGGAGTGAGAGATAAAGAGATAGATGGGGCAGGGAGGGAGAGAGGGGGAGGAGGAATGGAGGAAGGAGGAGAGAGGGGGGACGGGGGTGAGAGAAGGAGGGAGGGAGATAGGGAGAGAGAGGGAGATGGGAGAGTTAGGGAGGCAAGTAGAGAGGGAGGGAGGGAGGGATAAAGGGAGGGAGGGGAAAGAGAAAGGGAGAGAGGGGGTAGGAAGGGAAAGAAGGGAGGGAGGGAGAGAGAGAGGGAGGGAGAGTAGGGGGGTAGGGAGAAAACAAAAGGTAAACAAAAAACTTATTTTAAACCCGGGCAAAGCCGGGTACTTGCAACAAGTATACTTATAAGACGCATTTGCTGTCTGTCTGTCTGTCTGTTCCCTATTAACTCAAGATGCAGAAACCAAATTAGTGAAATATGGTACACGTACACATAATTACATGGGGGAAGGACATGGGACAGGTTTCTTTCATCTCGATGGGTAGCTTAATTGTAATTAATTATTTTTATTTTAGTATTTTACTATATTAAAGTAATCTCGACGGCGCCATAAATAAAATTCCTTTGTGACGTCATTTCCCGATGATACATTTTTAAAAGAGGGGTAACTTCCGGAAACTCCAATTGTAAACATGGTGAAATCAATAGTCATATCTATTTACCTATCGTTTTATGTATTCAGAAGATTAAAATTAAAGGAGCACTTTAATAAACCGAAATACGTTAATTAAAATGTTTCTGTGACATTATTAACATTATTAATACAATCTCAATGGGTAGTTTAATTGTAATTAATATTTTTAGTATTTTACTATTCAATGCACAGGGAATTCCCTGTATTCGCGCACCAAGTAAATGTGTAATTGAACGGATGGAGAAGAAAGGGTTAGGGATGGAAAAAAAAATAAATATTGTTGTTGTTTTTTTTTTCATGCTGCAAGTACCCGGCTTTGGCCGGGATTAAAATAAGATTTTCTGTTTATTTAAGAAGCGCAATTTGACGTTTAATTGTACAGAGAGAGGGAGGGGGAGAGAGATAAAGAGAGAGGGGGGCAGGGAGGGTGAGGGAAGGAGGGGGAAGGGAGGGGGGAGAGAAGGAGGGAGGGAGGGAGAGAGGTGGTAGGGGAGGGAGATAAAGGGGGAGGGAGGGAGAGGGAGGGTTGGAGAGAGAGGGAGGGAGAAAGGGAGGGAAGGAAAGAGAAAGGAAGGCGGGAGTAGGGAGGGAGGCAGAGGGGAGGGAGGGAGAGAGATAAAGAAAGAGGGAGGGAGAGAGATAAAGAGAGAGGTGGGAAGTGAGGGAGAGAGAGGAAATGAGGGAGGGGAAGGGAGAGAGGAAGAGGCGGAGAGGGAGGCGGGAGAGAGAGAAAGGAGGGAGGGAGAGAGAGGGGGTAGGGAGGGAGAGAAAGGGGAGGGAAGGGAGAGAGGGAGAGAGAGGATGGAAGAAATGGGAGGGAGTGAGAGATAAAGAGAGAGAGGGGGCAGGGAGGGAGAGAGGGGGAGGGAGGAAGGGGGGAGGAAGGTGGAGAGAGGGGGACGGGGCTGAGAGAAGGAGGGAGGGAGATAGGGAGAGAGAGGGAGATGGGAGAGTTAGGGAGGCAAGTAGAGGGAGGGAGGGAGGGATAAAGGGAGGGAGGGGGTAGGAAGGGGGGAGTAGGGGGGTAGGGAGAAAACAAAAGGTAAACAGAAAACCTTACTTTAAACCCGGGCAAAGCCGGGTACTTGCAACTAGTATATATATATATATATATATATATATATATATATATATATATATATATATATATATATTACTGTACAATCAACATACATGCATCTTGGTTTTTTATTCACATCATTATAATTATGAAACAAATATTTAATACGATATTTAAATTTATCTTTTTTTTTTATTTAATTTAAATTTGAGATAGTCTATTAGATAATTTTTTTTGTCAGGGATGTGTAATAAGGGGCCGTCCATAAAGTATGTCACACTATTTTTGACCCACCCCCTTCCCCACTTTTACAAAGTGTCACAAATCTCGGGACCCCCCCCGCAAAGTACGTCATACTTTCGAAAAAAAAATTAATTAACAACTAATTAAAATTTAATCGAAAACTTAAAACGCACTTCACTATTAAACTGCCTTAAAAGTTAAAATATAAATATTAAAAGCACTATCAGATTATTAAATGACTTTAATAGTAGAATAACTAATTGTCAACAGTTGTCACAGTTATTCTTTGAAACAGTAACCCAATCAATTCAATTTGAAGAAAAAAATTGCAAAAATTATACTTGACAATTATATAATAAACATCATTTATCTGCTACCTTTTCATTTACAATGGGTGAGGTCAATTTGATAATCTTCCGATTCTGCATTCTATTGACACAGGATAAGAAGTAGATTAGCGAAACTTGAACTCAACCAGTGATCAAATATTAAAAATTGAAACAAAACAATGCGAATAAAAAAAGGACTAGATTGACAAATTATGTGAGCAGCTCTTGAGCTATATTGAATATGTTTACAGTGCCGCCGAGAGGGGGCGGGGGGGGGGCAAATGCCCAGGGGCCCGGCGAGTTTTAGGGACCCGGACTGAGCTAGCCAATCAACTTTTGAAAATATTATTATCAGCTTGGGCCCGTGACAGCCCTGCCCAGGGGCCCAAAATTTCTGTCAGTGGGCCTGTAAGTTTATAGTGGGCCTGTGAATTATGTTTAATTAAAAAAATATTCACTAGACATCATCCACCCATGGTGAAGTGAAGTGTTCATCCATAGTTACGGCTGACAAAAATCTTTCCCCATCATCGTTTCCTGGAAGGATAATTGCAGACAGATCAACTTCATCCTCATCTAGCCACCCAACATCCTCTGAATGTGCATTTTCCATTCTGCCAAAAATTGTCGTGAGTTGTCTTTGCCTTCTAGCAGCAATTCTCAAAGGACGGATGCGTTTTATCTGAGTTGATTCTGGAAAATTTTGGGTTGGCACATTCTCCTGCGCCCGAGCTCTGTGTTGTCCTGTATGTTTCTTCAACATTGTTTGTGAGGCAAAGTATAAGTGACACACTTTGCAAATTCGATCATGTAAGCTGGTCTGCAAAGATTAACAATAAAGATTATATGGTTGTACTTTAAAAACTGCTGTTGATCTTGGCATAATGTCATCAAATTTGAGAGTTTGTGGGACAAACCATGAAGGAAATTTATGAGCTTCTGCTCTTTCTGAAGCTCTGAGTCCATCAATTGTTTAGTTGATTAGGATTGGAGGAGGAAAGAATCTCGAAGGTAAAAAGTTGAAATATGAGCTCCGTACTTTGTCGCAACATTTTATGTCCTTACATTTCACAATTTGAGTTGTTGGTGCGAACATAATTGTCAAACCATTCCTGATCCTTGGATATCAGTCCTGCTGTATGCAATTCAGATTTCTCAGGGTTGATATATTCTGCAACTGTTAGAAATTGGTCAACAATCACATGCGACCAGATGTCAGCTAAAGTTTCACCTGCAAACTTGAAGTTTGTTCTTTCCAAATCCTCATGATTGTTCTGCCCTGCGAATCAAGGTGACTGCCATAATGTTCATTGGGCAATATGACACCGGTAAGGTTATACATAAAACAAGGCTTCGTAAAAGTATACTAGCGCTCCTAACTAGCATTGTGAACAACACATTGAAAATATATGCATTTCATGCTATTTTGACATGAAACTAATTCAAGTGTTTCACAAAATTTTTGAAAATTATTTTTAAATAGGTTTAGGTTATATAACACTATAATTAATTTTACATACTCATGCATTTTGTTATAGAAGTTCTAATAAATGATCTGCAATATCGTGATATTTCAAAACCTTCTGTAATAATTATTTTGGGATTTAATTGTTAACATTGCAATAATTGTGAATAAACGAATTGAAATATACATTCTTTTAAACAAAATTTCAGCATTGTAAAACAAAACATTCACAAAACATAAACTTCATGCACTGAACGGTTTTCGTTTTTATAAAAATTAGAAGCTCTTATAAAGTCTATTGCCATGTGGCCAATTTATTCAGAAATTATTTTCTGCTTTTTAGTGCGCAAGAAATATATTTTTTATAATGTATTTTTTTCTCATTTTATCCTTTATCAAACACTTAATTGACAGTTTGCGACAATGAATTAGTCCCCTTTGAACCCAATTTACTATAAATGCCGAGGGTTCATCGGAATCGCTGTCTCTGCCTCACTCAAGATGGGATTAAAATCATTGACATATAGCATGCCTACAACCTAAAATGAGAAAAATAAAATGATCACGCCACATTCCTATGTATTGATCCACTGGTTTAATCCAGTACATGCAGTTTTAAATTTTACGTGATTTTTGTATTCATTACAAAGATTGATGAAAATGAGCGGAAACTTCTATATAAAATAAAGGAAACACCTGAAATAGCTTAGGGGGAAAACTCTCCCCATCCATCTAAAATGGGATCTCTCCCCATCCATCTAAAATGATCTCTCCCCATCCATCAAAATTGATCTCAACAGGTAAATCAATGAATAACCCTATTCCATTGGAGAGAGAGAGAGACAGAGAGAGAGAGAGAGACTACAATCGAAACATGATTTACCGGTAAGTAGAAATCGTTTAGGCCTATAGATTTTTTTTAAATCTCGAAGTACGCAATTAAATATATATATATATATATATATATATATATATATATATATATATATATATATATATATATATATATATATATAAGTAGATTAAATACACAACAATAATTCAATTTATGTAAAACTTTTACCATTATGGTAACGAGCCAAGGGCCCATTTGAAGAAGCTCTAGTCCAGTTTAAATTTTGAGTTGGATTTGCTTGAAAACGACATATATCCTTATCAAAATTACACGATGAATCTGACAATGCCGTTGTCGAACAACTGTATGATGGAGGATGAGTTGAAGAGGCACTGAATGATACACTTCTACCTGTAAGATATACAGATTTTTTAAATTATTATTTAGAAAGCTCATGATGGACAAAGATCTCTTTAACTGAAATACTTTTTAACTTCCACAAATTAAATTAATGAAATATGTAAAACATTAAAAAAAAAACATTCCTCATCCATGATAGATTTGTAATTTGTATTAAACAACAACAAACACAAATTAAGCGAAATCTGCGACAAATATTTTTTTTACTGCTGGTGATTTTGTTACATAACACTTAAAACATTGTCAGGTAAGGCGTGGCCCCATTTAATGTAAACAAATGTACATATTTTCAAAAAATACTGAACTTGAAATGAAGACGTGTATTATACTTTCGACTCAGGTAGAAAAAGAAAATTACGTCATTGCCTAATACCTCCACTGTGAATTGAGCCCCTTTAAATATTAATTCTCTTTAAATCTGAAGGTACTTTAACATATGCTCTCTATTAAACATCTCTGGAATTTTCTACTTAGGACTATCAAGTACTCAAGAACAGCTCCAGATACATTAATTCACAGTATGACTTACCTATGTAAAGTGCCAATGTAAGTAATAATACTAAAAAAGTCTTTTCTCCCATATTAATGCCTTAACACAAATTGTATTTATAACTGTTTGTACAAATTATGCACCAATAAAATGAAATAACGAGAAAGGTTGTTTGTAATGTTTCATTAGAATAACTTAAGTCGATCCTTTGAAGAGAAATCTGTCGTGTAAACAATGTCACCCATATTATCTGGCAAATGTATTGTTTGGAAAGAAATCTGGCCTAGGTTCATATGTAATGATATCAATCAGATAAGACAATTCGTAGAAAGACGGTAACCACCCTTGTGTCAAAATATATGTATACAATCAACATGCATGCATCTTGGCCTTTTATTCACATCATTTCAAGTATGAAACAAATAAATTGTACGATATTTATATTATCTTTTTTTTTACTGAATGTCAAATGTGAGATAGTCTATAAGATAATATATTTTGTTTGTAATTGATGTGTAATAATGCTATTAATTAGTGAACCATCTTCAGTGCAACTATCAATTCATACATCTTTTCATCCATCTACCCACCCACGCATCCACATACCAATCTATCTATCTATCTATCTATCTATCTATCTATCAGTGCAACTATCAATCCATACATCTTTTCATCCATCTACCCACCCACGCATCCACCCACCAGCCCCTTAGCGTGAAAATTCTACAGCAGGGGCCAAACAATAGCAGGGGGGGGCAGGTAATACATTTTACTAAGTAGAACAAAAATGCAGAGGGGGGCCTGACAAAACGCAGTGGGGAGCCCGGCCCCCCTGGTCCCCCGCACGCTACGGGCCTACCACCTACCAATCTATCTATCTATCTGTCTGTTTATCTATATATCTGTCTGTCTTCCTGTTTATCTGTCAGTCTATCGATCTATCTATCTATCTGTTTATTTATCTATCTGTCTGTCAATCAGTTTATCTATCTATCTGTCTTTCTATCTTTCTGTTTATCTATCTATCTGTCTGTCTATCTTTCTGTTTATCTATCTGTCAGTATATCGATCTATCTGTCTGTCTATTTATCTGTCTGTCTGTCAATCAGTCTATCTGTGTATATAAATTCACAATTAACCAGTTTTTCTAATCGGCCTTCAGTCTATTTTGCTTTAGCCGCTGATCAAGTTATTGCAGTAATAAAATCACAGCCTATAATCAGTAAACAAAATCGGCTTATTATAATTAATTACCATTAATATAAAACAAAAGTTAAGATGATATAATGATATCAAGTTAAGATTAGATTTCAGATACTTTTTTTTTTTTAAATCAAAGCGTTACAAAATATGTGGGCAGTTTAAAAAAAAAGTTACTTACTGATAACGAGTTGTTGTATGTTTAATAAGTGCACTATATCTACTCCATCACTTAATAGATTTATTACCGTTTCCAATAATTCAAGAAAGGTGAATCAATTAATTATCAAGTGTCCTTGTATTAAAATCATTCAAGCAAAGTAAGGCGTTAGGTAAAATGCCTAAAAGCTTAACAATGGAGGGGGGGGGGTAAAATGAAGGGCCAATTCGTACAGTAAAATAACAAGAGGTCAAAATTATTTATAGATATTGTATTGAAAAAAATTCTTTTAAAGAAATAAATTAAGCATATTTTTGAAATTAGCAGTTTTCAATTCCGAAGATTTATGACCATTTCCACAGACATTTAAATGTCACTAAAACTATGTGTTGTATCGAATTTCTAGCCCTAAAAGGACGAGACAATGATCTCTCTTTATCTGTATAGATTGTATTGTTGCAGTGCCTCCAACTCCCTTTTTTTAATTTTTAACATCCCCACCATAACCGAGAGTGCAATGATATGCAAGGAAGATGACTGGAGTAGCTGGGGTGGTCGTGCAGTGCAGCATGCGACTGTCTATCTGAGGATCTCGGCTTGCGTACCAATGGCTATTTCAAGTCATGTTGAAAGTCCCCGCTATATCTCCCGTGGTGCCTCTATTGGCACTATCGAATCAGGTGGGGATGGCAGAAGGGCACCGTAAAAACATTCCCATTTTTGGTTTATATTATCTATTAGACTGGCGCCTCTAACACACATGGTGCAGATCAAGTTCACAACCAAATCGCTTACCGATTAAGTCACTGAGTCGTTGTACTTTATACACGATTTGACACTCTTTGTCTAAATAACACGTAGTTGATGCACCTCATTATATTTTCTCTTACATAATTAGTTTCCTATTTTATTTGTTTTTCTACCATACAGATACATACATGTTATGATATCAATACTTTTAATATTTATAAATTGTTATCTCAGTTTGTGGTTAGTTTCTATATTAAACTTCTGAAGCAATTTTTAAAAAAAAGCGATGTATAATGTACTGGTGATAAAGAGCATTGGAGATGTATGGACGTTTTTAAATTTAAATAACAATTTGAAACTAAACTATTTGAAATCTGTTGGAAGTATTGTGTAGGTTTGTTTCTAAAACATTTCAAAAGTCTTGAATGTAAAAAAAAATAGCTGTAAGTAATTTTATTTTTTATATCGAAATCGTGATCCATTTTCCACTTTGCAGATTCCAGACCGAAACACATCTTTTTTATTTTATGCTGTAAAAAAAGATTTTGTTAAAACACTCTGCCTAAACTTCTGTAAACTACATCTCTTTTTTTTTTACTATGTTTGCACCGTGACACATGAAGCTTTTAAAACGACATTGGAGGCAATATAAATTAAATAAGTTGTATGATGAGGCTGCAAGATACTTTTACCAATATTTTTTCTAACACCAATAAAAAAACTAATTTCTTGAAACCTTACTTATTCTTTTAACGTATAGAAATCTACAAAATATTTTTTTGGGTTATATCTAAAATTAATTACACAAAGTCTCAAGCACTACCTTTAATTTTGCTAAGTGAATAAAATGACCTTTAAACAATATTTTTTTTATTTAAAAAAAAAAACAACAGTAACAAAAAATAACAACAAACAAACCAACAAAAAACAAATTTCTTAAAAAATTATTTTAATAAACTATTCTACATACGTTACCTTTTTTCTTTCTTTTTCATTTGTCATAATTTCCACAACAGTAATTTAAAGGATATCAATTGCTTTCTTATTTATTCTTGTTGCTAGCAAACACACACAAAATAATAAAAAAAATACACACACACACACACACACAAACTTAGAAACACGCACACATACACATATTTATCATGACTACCCGTGTACAATATTGACTGATGTTTTATTAACATCAATTCCTGACATATATATATAACTTTATTTACATAGATTGTAAGACAAATCCCCCCTAGGAAAAACTCCAGGAGGACCAAACTCTCTAGGACGAAACTCCCAAAGAATATTTTTTTCAATTCCAATGGGGTGACCGCCTAAACCCCACAATTACATTAGCCCCACTCCCCTTAATTTACCTTTGTCTAGGACCTGAAAAAAATTAAGACTTTTGTCCTAAAGGGGGGTGGGTGTGTGTCCGTGGAGTTTAGATCTATTAGGGTTTTGTCCTAATACCATTTACATCATACTGGTTTAAAGCTGTCCGTTTTAATTTGGTTTGGAACGTTCAAACATTATGAAAGTTTCTTGGTGAAATATTTGATCTCCAGATAATTCATCTGTAATGTAGTGTCTATGATGAAAACTCTGTCTCTTCTTTCCACAAATAAAGCACGTTACTACAGCTGCAATTATAACAACTCCTCCAATACTACAGAACACGGCAATAAGAATTGTTCCTTTTGATACACCCTCACCATGGCTGAAATCTTCTTGATTACCTTTTGGGTCTGTAGTTGATTTTATGACAATATCGCTCGTAAGCTTTGTTGTGTTAGGAATAGATGCGTCCATAGTAGTACTTATTGTTGGTTCAGTGGTTGTTACTTGATTAGCATTTATTGTTGTTTTAGTTGTTGCAGGTTGTGTAGTTGTAATTGTTGGTGAAGAAGTTGTTGATGAACTTGTTGGTGTAGTAGTGGTTGTCTTAGAAGTTGTTATTGGTGTAGAAGTGGTAGTTTTCGGTGCACTAATTGTTGGTGAAGTAGTTTTTGCTTGTGTAATGATTGTTCTTGGTGTGGTAGTTGATGTTGGTGTAGTAGTAGGTGTTGATGTAGTAGTTGCTGTTGATGTCGTAGTTGTTGTTGGTTTAGTTGTAGTTGTTGTTGTTGGTTTAGTTGTAGTTGTTGTTGGTTTAGTTGTAGTTGTAGTTGGTGTTAATGTTGTTGGTGTAGTAGTTGTTGTTGGTGTAGTAGTAGTTGTTGGTTTAGTTGTAGTTGTGGTTGGCGTAGTAGTTGTTGGTGTAGTAGTTGTTGTTGGTGTAATAGTTGTTGTTGGTTTAGTTGTAGTTGTGGTTGGCGTAGTAGTTGTTGTTGGTGTAGTTGTGGTTGGCGTAGTAGTTGTTGGTTTAGTTTTAGTTGTGGTTGGCGTAGTAGTTGTTGTTGGTTTAGTTGTGGTTGTGGTTGGCGTAGTAGTTGTTGTTGGTTTAGTTGTGGTTGTGGTTGGCGTAGTAGTTGTTGTTGGTTTAGTTGTGGTTGGCGTAGTAGTTGTTGGTTTAGTTGTAGTTGTGGTTGACGTAGTAGCTGTTGTTGGTTTAGTTGTAGTTGGCGTAGTAGTTGTTGTTGGTTTAGTTGTGGTTGGCGTAGTAGTTGTTGTTGGTTTAGTTGTAGTTGTGGTTGGTGTAGTAGTTGTTGGTTTAGTTGTGGTTGGCGTAGTAGTAGTAGTTGTTGGTTTAGTTGTGGTTGGCGTAGTAGTTGTTGTTGGTTTAGTTGTAGTTGTGGTTGGCGTAGTAGTTGTTGTTGGTTTAGTTGTGGTTGTGGTTGACGTAGTAGTTGTTGTTGGTTTAGTTGCGGTTGTGGTTGGCGTAGTAGTTGTTGTTGGTTTAGTTGTAGTTGTGGTTGGTGTAGTAGTAGTTGTTGGTTTAGTTGTAGTTGTGGTTGGTGTAGTAGTAGTTGTTGGTTTAGTTGTGGTTATAGTTGGCGTAGTAGTTGTTGTTGGTTTAGTTGTAGTTGTGGTTGGTGTAGTAGTAGTAGTTGTTGTTGGTTTAGTTGTAGTTGTGGTTGGTGTAGTAGTTGTTGTTGGTTTAGTTGTAGTTGTGGTTGGTGTAGTTGTTGTTGGTTTAGTTGTAGTTGTGGTTGACGTAGTAGCTGTTGTTGGTTTAGTTGTAGTTGGCGTAGTAGTTGTTGTTGGTTTAGTTGTGGTTGGCGTAGTAGTTGTTGTTGGTTTAGTTGTAGTTGTGGTTGGCGTAGTAGGTGTTGTTGGTTTAGTTGTGGTTGTGGTTGGCGTAGTAGTTGTTGTTGGTTTAGTTGTGGTTGTGGTTGGCGTAGTTGTTGTTGGTTTAGTTGTGGTTGTGGTTGACGTAGTAGTTGTTGTTGTTTTAGTTGCGGTTGTGGTTGGCGTAGTAGTTGTTGTTGGTTTAGTTGTAGTTGTGGTTGGTGTAGTAGTAGTTGTTGGTTTAGTTGTAGTTGTGGTTGGTGTAGTAGTAGTTGTTGGTTTAGTTGTGGTTATAGTTGGCGTAGTAGTTGTTGTTGGTTTAGTTGTAGTTGTGGTTGGTGTAGTAGTAGTAGTTGTTGGTTTAGTTGTAGTTGTGGTTGGTGTAGTAGTTGTTGTTGGTTTAGTTGTAGTTGTGGTTGGTGTAGTTGTTGTTGGTTTAATTGTAGTTGTAGTTGGCATAGTAGTTGTTAGTTTAGCTGTAGTTGAATCAGAAGTTAACATATTCAAGAAAGGTTTATAATTGTTCGGATTAGATGGACAAGTCATGTTGGCCATTGAAACTTTAACGTTGTCGATAGCTACTGTGTCATTGTTGGATCTCTTGGTACTTTCAAAACTTATCTGAAAAAATCATATGAAGATAAAAAAAAATACATTACAATGGGTAGACAAGTTTAACAAAAATAAAAAATAAAATTATAAAAAAATATTTTATAAATAAAAACAACTTTTTTCTTGCGTACTAAAAAGCAGAAAATAATTTCTGAATAAATTGGTTACATGGTAATAGACTTTATAAGATTTTCTAATTTTTATAAAACGAAAAACGTTGGGTGCATGAACAGAAACTAGTTAAAACTATTTTTTATAGAGTTAAAAAATTTTGGTGTGAGACGGACGGTGGACCCGATTGTCTATAAGTAGATTTGCTCGAACATATCGGAGAGCTATGACGTCATGGTGTTCAGGCGCAGTAGAGTGTCCTTTCTTCAGCCACAATAATTTTATTTTCGAAAAATACTTAAGAAACTCATCAAATCATAAAGAAAAGTACGAATATTGCATTGTCATCGGGTTCTGAGCTATATTGAAAGTATCAGAGCTATAGCTTTTCGGAAAGTGGTCTAAAATTGGTGCCGAAGCCCGTTACTGTGTATTATATTTAGCACCAGTAATTTCCCTTGATTTAGACAAGTTGTGACCTATTCGCCATACATATTTAATTTTATTTATTTATTAAGAAACTCATCAAATCATAATCGAATAGTAAGAAGATTGCATTGTCATCGGGTTCTGAGTTTTATTAAAAGTATCAGAGCTACAGCTTTTCGGAAAGTGGTCTAAAATTGGATTGCGAAATCCCCAAATTCCTGGACAGACAAACAAGCACACAGACAATAAGTGAAGTTAAAAAAAACGTTGTAAAAAAGTTATGAACGATATCTCTTTACAGTATGAAGATGTACTTCAATTTGTAACATTTATTTCTTTTCTTTATATTCTGTAAACTTCTGTATGTATGTATCTAAGCATTTATATATTTCTATTTTATATACCAAGTATTGAATGAAAATATATATAGGTTATGAAAAATTTCAGGATATCGGTATTTTTTTAAATAACCTATTAATGTTGTTTTCGTTGACGAAAACTAAAACTAAAACTCTCGTTGACGAAAATGTTGACTTTTCGTCAACGAGAGCTAAAACTAAAACTAAAATTAGCAGCAAGACTAAAACTAGACGAAAACTGAAATTATTACAGAAAAAACGAAATAAAAACTGAAACTAAAATATAGTATTGCTTTCGTTCACGAAAACTAAAACTAAAACCTTCGTTAACGAAAATGTTGACTTTTCGTCAACGAGAACTAAAACTGAAACTAAAATTAGAAGCAAGACTAAAACTAGACGAAAACTAAAATTATTACAGAAAAAACGAAATAAAAACTGAAACTAAAATATGACCTGGGACTAAAACAACACTATAACCTATATCACAATACTCTATAATGTTTGAGTTTCTTTATGTTAACAGCAATATTTTCCCATCATCATTAATTAAAGAGTATAACTATAGATATTTAAATATAAATCATTGCTAATTCTTATTTTGAACGTTAAATTTTCCACATGGAAAAAAGTAAAGTGACGATTTTGAGAAGTTTAATGGAAAAACACAAACAGACTAAATGAAAAAATAATATATAATTATTGTTGCCTAAATGAAAAACAGCATAAAACACAATGTACATACCAAATAAACTACTCATTTGCTAACTTTATTTAAGTAATGATTACTAAAAGAAATCTAAATATTAATTGAAAATGTTTTTTGCTTAGATTTATTGGAAAGTGGGAGATTGTTAATCTTCGCCTTATTATCCTTTTAACTAGTTATTTAATTACAGTCTGTCATCTTTTTGCATGCATATATATATCTACAAATATATTCGTCACTTTCTACAATATGCATTAGGCCTATCTACATAATTCAGAGCTTAAATTAAAAACAGAAAGTAGTTTTCAGTTGTCCTATTTTTTCTTGAAATTACATACAATATATACAGTTTTGATAGTTTTCTCAACAATCACGAGCAAAATTGTCACCTTCCTTCGTCAATTTGATGAAGTCGTTTCAAAAATTGTTCAATGATATTTTCTGATGACTCAATTACGTTTAAGTTGTGTTTCATATCCAAAAGAGGCACATCATCAAGGTGTCGAATGAAGTCATTTGTTTTGGTTACAACTCCACGACCGTTGCTTCCTATAGTATGGTCGGAGCACATTAGTCACACGGGACAGTTAGTCCAAATGTTGTTGAAGTGTCCCAAGAGGTAGTTTTCACGAGGCAGTCTTATGGAAGACGAATGAAAGTGGATGGGTTGGTGTTCGCTGAAGATGGTGTTGATATTGGTTTATATTGTGTGGAGATGGTGCTGATATTGGTTGATGTTACACTGAAATCGATCATACCTTGAGGATTTTTCTTTGTAAATATTACGTATTTCGGTTTATTCATTCGGTATTATTATAAGGAGTCCTGTCACTACTTTGGAACTCACTTGATATACAACATTTTGCAGTTAGAAATAACCAGATTTGTTCATCAACTGTTAGTTTATATAGTTTGAAGCTTCTTCGTTAATTTCGAATGTTACAGCATATTTCAATTTTTTTAGAACTCAGAAATGAATTTAAGTTGTTTTTGTTGTATATATATATATATATATATATATATATATATATATATATATATATATATATATATATATATATATCTGAAAGTCTCCATCACAATTTATGCCCAATTTAGCGTTAAGGCCAATTCGAGTTTAGCATGACATATAAAGCACTAATACTTTTATAGACTAAGTATTACCTGTTGTTTTTGTTATATTTTTAAAAAGTGTATTTGACAACTGAATGGTGATGGGGAAATCATAGTTAGGTGATATTTATTATGACCCACTATTCTAAGTTAATCTATTTAATCACTTTTATTTATTGCCGCTGATGAACTGCAATTAACGCGTATTTAATTCGTCAAAAAATTATGCGATTAAAATTTCAACGCTAACACCTAAATGCGTTAGATTTTACCCAAATGCTGTTATTTCAGAGTTGCGGGAAAAAAATAAAGAAAAGAAAAACAGTAAACCCAAAAAAAAAAAAAAATAGATCAGGCAAGATAAAAGCAAGAAAAAAGTAACCAAACGCAGGAACTCTCACGTTTACATAAAATCATAGCAGCTATATGACTTTGATACAATAGGATTGTCATTTCTTAATTCAAATTTATGACCCTGAACGATACAATTAGTGAATATCTGCAGAACGTGTGCCACTATTTTAATTGACAGGGTCCGTAGGTTTGAAAAAATGGAACTTCAAGTCAATTTATTTGGTTCCACGACTTTTCCACCCCGGACAGTTCGACCCTGGACAGTTCGACCACGTCACTTCGACCCGCGACACATTGACCCCGCGACACTTCGACCACAGGACAGTGCGACCCCGGACTGTTCGACCCTGTCAACTTATTTTAAAAGTGTTAGTGTCATTATTTCTGTGTATGTTTATTAACTTTATTCAAATTATGTATAAAATTGTTTAAAATATTATTTTTAACTTTGTTTAAATATGTGCATTAGAGGTATGACTAAAATATAACCCTATATCCCCATATCATAATTGGTGGAGCTTTGTATCACAAATAAAGAAAATATGGGTAATTTTTATTTTGCATAAAAAAGTTCACCCTCCAATCGATACGAATATTTTATAACATACAAATTTTCACATATTTCAATAAAGGTTTCACCATTACAAATAAAAGCGACATAAGTATAATATTGATAATTGTTACAATGTTAATTTTGGTAAGCTTCCTCTAGTTTTGAAAATCCTGTAGCATTATGTTAAAGCCATGTCATCTCGCCAGCACTCTTGTTCTGATTTCTTTAGTGGTGCTCCAGCATTATCAAATGATGTTTTGAGTTGTTCATACCTTTCTGCTATTGTTGAAACAAACGAGAAGCTGATGTTTGGTGAAGTTGTTGATGTACTAAATGAGCATTCATCACATGTTTCAATATTGTATCTAGAATGTGGTGATATCATCCAATGTATACAGCTTTTTCTAATCCAACATCTTGAAAGTGTTTCTGTAATAGTGTGACTGCAACAATTCTTCTTCAAGTATTTGCTGCAGTTGTGTCAGAGACAATCATTTTTATTCATTGAGCACAGATTTCATTCGGGAAATGTGGAGAAGAGTAGTATGGCAGGCCAGGGCCCTAAATTAGATGTAGAGCCAAAGAAAGAAAGAAGAAGACAGTTTTTTTTTCATTGAATATTGTCTCCCCTTTTGCATTTGCCAGCTGAAGAACAGCGAGACTGACCTTCATTTTTTCATTTGTTTATATTTTAAACAACCTCATATGCTTTATTTTGTATGGTCTTTCCACCGAATTGTAAGCACTAGTGTTCTTTTTTATATGTTTTCCTTGAAATTACTTAGTAATTTTTCTCCTTCTTTATTAGACCTTTGTAAATGCCGCTTTGAGTTGGAGTAGATATGCAAACTCCAGTTCCCGACTTTTTGGACCTTTCTTGTACTCAATTTCGCTGCAGTCACTAAACGCACTGAAGTAGTTTTTGTCTTTTAGACGTTAGTGGTTTCTTGTTATCTTTACTACTACTGGAACATTGTTCTTCGCTCACAAAATCTTCTTTACTCACAGAATCTCCTGTATCCAAATTTGGTAAGACTCTTGATTCAACACTTTCTTCAGTAAAGCTTTCTGTTACTGGCACTTTCCCTTTAAGTAATTTCATTTTTCTTGGGTGAATCTTTAGTGAATCATCTTCAATAGCATACTTTTCCTTTTGTTGAAATCTGAAGTGCATAGAACTCTCTGTCTTCTCTGCACAACCACTATCCTTTCTCATCTCGTACATTAAACATCGCTGTGAAATCATAGTTTCCAGAACTTCGATTATGTCTTTCAAACTTCTTATCAACATTGTACGATCATGTCTTTTCTGCTTTTTACATCATAAGCAATTGTTTTATTTCTGTTCACGATATGTAGTTCCATTGGAATTTTTCGCATTTGATCAAGACTGTCAATAGTCTTTGGTGATTTAATGCCTTTTCGGAAATACACTAGTTCAGTGGTTCCCAAACTTTTTTGACCCATGCCATGGACCCCTTTTATAATCAAAACTTGCCCACGGACCCCCTAAGTGAAAAAGCTGCATAAATTCATGGTATGAAAATTATAAATTAAAAAAAAAAAACAATTTGTTGAAAAAGTATTTATTGAAATTATAATTTTCGTTTAAAATAAAAAAAAAACAATGACGTGGATAAACTTGATGAGATGATATGAGTGTATTTATGTCCAGCTCAATGTTTGTGAGTAGTGACTGCTAATTCCCATGAGCACAAATTTCTGGTTGGCTTTTGGTACCCTTGTTTAAAGATTGGTTTAAATTCCTCTTTTGTGTATATTTCAATAAGCTCTCCTGTATTAGTAAGGATTCATCTATGTCCAAGCGTGCACGGGCTCTACTCCCAGTCGGGAATATCCAAGTGAAGAATGTCTTCAAATCTTTGGCTCAGGTCTGCATGAAGAACCGTTAAGTGTTGACAGTAAGCAAGCTGATCTTCAACTTTTTTGTTGCAATTTCGAAATGTTTCGAATCTGAAAACATTATCTTCTTTCCAAGTTTTTTTTGCACAGAAAAAGTTTTGCCACAAACGCAGCCATTACGCTTTAAGTTGTAATTAAATTTAATTTGTCATCTTGTAGGGTCAAATTAGTCCCGTTAAATTTGTCAAATGAATCACTCATAAAGGCTATGTTAAATTGTGTCGCAAATCATTGTCTTTGCTTTCCATGAATTCCAACACTAAATCAAAGAGCGCAAATAGTCAATTTAAACATGCACCTTTAGATAATCAACGTACTACTGTGTGAAGTAGTAAACGGTTATAGTCATCGTCATTTTTCGAACAAAGTTCAGAAAACAATTGCTAATTTTAGACATTCCTTCTGATTTTATTAAATGCTTTAATGACATAATCTAGTGATCTATGCAAAAGTTCAATAAGATTTTTTGCGACCAAATGATGTCAATGAATGACACAATGCACTATAAATACATTTGGTACAGCTTGTTTTAAGTATGCCAGACAGCCTCCTTATCTTCCTACCATTGCTGGAGCACCGTCAGTAGCAACAGAAATGGTATTAGTCAAGGGTAAAGCTTTTACATTGAACAATCTTTTTAATTCTGCAAACAACGTTTCATATTTAGTTTCCAAACATTTAGCAAATAACAATTCTTGACAAAATTTTTCTTCTTTTACAAATCTTACATAAGTTAAAAGTAAATCTTCGTTTCCTGGAATAGTGGACTCGTCAAGCTGTAAAGAAAATTCAGAAGTTTTTAAGTAATTTTCTACGGACTGAGCCAATTTGTCAATCCTTCTTTGTACTATGTTATTACTCTGTGGAATTATTTTTTAATGTCGAAAGCTGGTTTGTGTAACACGGTGCGTATTAACTCACTTGCAGATGGTAAAATAAGTTCTTCACCAATAGCATGCAGCTTTCCGGACTTTGCAATCAATAAAGAAATGTTATAAGAAGCAGCAATAAGTCCATCATCATCTCGCTTGGATGTTGTCCCTATGAGTTGTTGCAGTGACGGTATTTTCTAATATTGACTGAAAAAAAAAACTTTAATTCCTTATCCTTTTTGTCTAAGACTGGGAAAATTAGTTTATACACTTTGTATCAGCATTACACAGAACTAAATTCGATGTACGATGTACAACTCTTTTATAGTTTATGTTTATATTGTAGACAAGTTAGTGCGTACAGTGGCGTTATTTCATTCCTGTATATGGTATAAACGTGTTTTCGGTCATCTGTTTCACACCGCGCCATGCTTGTTATTAATTTAATTAATGTGTACTACTAGTTTATTTAATTTTTTTATTTCAATTTTCATAATAATAAAAATAGATCATGTTTTTACTATTTTACATTAAACCTTTCGCGGACCCCCTAAAGTTGTTCAGGGACCCCCAAATGAATTTTTTTTCCACGGACCTCCTGAATGATGCCAGGGACCCCTGGGGGTCCATAGGGACCACTTTGGGAACCACTGCACTAGATAGTCCAAATTCTCTTGCTCGTCTCGGAAGCTGGAGCATTTTTGACAGAACTGCTCTGAGACAATCCAGAAATGACACAAATACTAATTATGCATATATTAGTTGCCAACTAAAATGCTGACGGTGCATGGGACAACAAAGAACACATGTTTAAACAAAGTAAAAAATAATATTTTAAACAATTTTATACATAATTTAAACAAGTTAATAAACATACACAGAAATAATGACACAAACACTTTTAAAATAGGTTGACAGGGGTCAAATAGTCCGGGGTCGAACTGTCCTGGGGTCGAAGTGTCACGGGGGGTCGAAATGTCGCGGGGTCGAAGTGTCGGGTCGAAAAGTCCGACCACCAATTTTTTTTGGACATAGGGGTATGGTGGTTTGGTTAGCCATAAGTAACATGATCATTGAGGGGAGAGGGGCTGAGAAGTGTGTCAGAATGGGACTGGTGTGGAGGGGGGGGGTAAAATAAGAAAACGCGTTAATAATAAGTGAGCAACTACTTTCTGGCTTTTCTATTATTTTAAGAAGTAAAAGGCACATATGAGATAGAAATGCCGCGTGTCTGTATTTTTTGAGATCGGAAGTGGAGGGGAAGGGTGCGGTATAGAGGGTAGGGTAAATAAGACTTACGTGGGGGCGAAGTGTAACAAATATGACATGGAGGGAGGGGAGAGAGGTTGACACGTGTCATGTGTTTGGAGCCTACATTAAGAGAAAAACACATGTTTGGCAATATTGTTGATAAAAAACTCGCATCCCTTGATTGCTACATCTCAATAAACTGGTCTAAATAAATAATTCAATAGACGTATATGCTAATGCTTAATAAATCTGTTAGAATTAATTATAACTCTTTCGTAAATTAAACTGACTTGTTTATTTTGCCAATGTTATGCTATGACAAACTAGTTTTATTACCTATAAACATATTATATTGTATAGATTAAAATGTGCGTTAATTTGCGATACATTTTTTAATTATGCGTTAATTTCGATCAATTTTTTAAATCAAACAGCAGCTCTACTTTTAATTGCAACGATATATCTAAAATCTTTCTAAAAAAAATGACGTTGATGCATATTGATACTCACTAACATATGATGTAAAAGTAAAAAAAAAAAATACTTACAAAACTTCTATGAAATGTGCAAGTGTTGAGATAAACTGTGTACCAGTGTCCACCTGTATTGATATCATTTATTTCACCGTACAGTATATCACTATTGTTATGTACATGGTTACTGTATTGTCCATACACACTGATGTTATATTTTGTAGAGCCAGTTGTAGCAACTTGAAACTCTATAAACACAGATGTAGTTAATGGAATATGCACACTGAAAGATGCTCTAGTGTCAATGTTACCATGGTTGTTTACATCCAGATACATGTATGATTCTGTTGAAAAGATATATATATATATATATATATATATATATATATATATATATATATATGTTAAACATCTTATGTATGAGAACAACACGATTTACAAGAGATCATTTTTGGCTAATCTATAGCCATAACGCATATATAAATAAATTAAATATCTATGATTGATCTTTTTTATACAAAAAATATGTATACAGAGAACATAAGGAAAGTTATAAAAATTCCGTTCAATATGTAGTAGTAGGCTTACTGAAGTAAACAGATCTTTATTTCTTTTTGTTTATCAAGTGTATGTAATGGATGGCCTGCTTAAGTTACCCACTGTAATTATGACATCCACACAAAAGTTTAAAACACGTTTGACAGTGTAGGCCACAACAAAACAATCATAATGTGCTTGCGTCATTCACGATTTAATGCATCGAAGCATGTCAATGTCATCATTGTGATCAAGCAGTAGAAATGTGTCGTTCTTCGTATCAGCAAGATAATTGAAAATCAACCAAGAAATATTCCATAAATATACATTGCTTTTTTTTAAGTTCTAAATCTTTGGAACTGATCACTGATTTTTTTTTATTTCTCCTTTAAATGTACCCTAAATGCCAATTTGACCAACAAAAATGTTCACTTATGATTTAGACATATTTAATAATGTTTTCTTTTTATCATTAGACATTCATGAATTTAAATTATTAATTTATACCAGTTTGGCCATGAGCTAACGGCCCATCAGATGTAGCTCTAATCCATTGTAAACCAGAATTTGATGTTGAAACAAATTTACAAATATCTTTGTTAAAATTGCAGGATGAATTTGTTATTAGAGTTGAGGAACAATTGTATTCGAGTGTACTTGTTGAAATTTCATTGGTAGATCCTAATTGACCTGTAGAATAGAAATTTTTTAACATAGGCAAGGTATGGAAATATATGCAGAAAACGACAGTTTGAAAAAAATATTGTACTATCGATAGCAAATTATATGTATTTATTTCACCACTAAATCAACACGCTCACAAATTAAATTAAGAAGTTTATTTTCCTTAACAAGCTACGCATCAAGCTGTCCATGTGCTTTGTAATGTAAAAATTTAAGGAATTTTATAGACACTCCAAATCAAGTTCTTTCAAAAATAAAAGTAAAATAGAAATTGATATGTTAGTGGATATTTCGACTAAGTTGCTTGAGACGGACTCTAAAAATGCCGCCCTTACTCAATATTCTTGTTAAAATGGTTGCATTAAAATGGTGGCTTTAATTATAAGTTGTAAAAAATTACATAGTTATTAGACTACTTAGTAAAAATCAATTATTGTATGTTTTCTTATAAGCTTTTAATTAGTTTTACTTTCTGTGTGTAACTTCGTGTGTACCCTGTAATCTGGTAACTCAATTCTGGAACTGTTATAATTTAATGAGAAAGTACCCACATAATTTCTACTTGAAAATACACGATTTTAATAATTTTGGTTCTATTAAATAAAATCATGAAAAATTACGATGCTAACTTCTTTTTAGCAAGTCGGGAGTTCAAACGTGACACTTGGAACATTTCTGTTTTTTACACACTAAATTTTTCATAGTTTAAATAGCTCTAGTTGACCTGTTATAATATTTGCTTTCACTATAGCTAACTCACTGCTCTAACCCGCTACTTTTCCAACTTGTATTCTACAAAACAAAGGAATCATTATAAACGAATCAACAAAAAGACACCTTTTGAATGCTATGGATTTTTTAGCAAATTAGTCGCAATTCTTGTCTTGTCAAAGGAAAAAGGAGGAGGGGTGGGGAGGGGCGGTATGTCTAACTACAAAACATTATATCAATGATGGCTAACTAACCTTTGTAAAGTGAAACCATAAGTAAAAATGGTGCGATGGAAAACATTTTTCCCATAGCTTATTTCTTGTAATTATAATTCTTTATAACTGTTAGTACATGTTGGTAATTATATTAGATGAAATATTTCGAAATGTTGCTCTTAACATTGCATTAGAACAATTAAACCATCCTTTAAAATCGATATCATTGGTGTGTATAGTATCACTCAATTTATCTTTTGCATTCATTAAAAAAAATCTGGACCAAACTGTTAACTAATGATACTAATCAGATAGGTCAACTCGAGTAAGGATAGTACCCATCCGTAAGTAAACAACTTCACCTATTTAAAAAAAAACAACCTACTTTGGTCTCTAGAAGTGCTACAGTATACACTGCATTCAAACCATGACACATATTAACAAGAGTTTATTTACATCAAATCACACACAAATATTTTAACTTGTTTATTGCGCCATCGGCTCATTGGTTTACCGAGAAATATCTATTTCTGGGTGACATAAAAAGGGACACAACAAGGATACAAGCTAAGTATCACAAAAGGGTGAGACAACAGTTGCACGAAGTATAAGTGACAGCCGACAATATATCAATAAAGGCTGAAAAGGTGTTTACAATTGGTCATTGGCTCATATGTATTTCTGAATAAACCTGTTGTTACTCAGGCTAAATGATTCTAACATTTAATATCTAATTAGGAAGGTTGAATTTGTCTTTAAACGTATTTTAGCATAAATCGTTTGCCGAGTTTATAGCTGACATTCCTTAGACTCAGAAACACTGAAAAGCGCCCAAAAAAAAAAGAAAAGACCCACCAAGTGCTACAAGTGCTATAGTGGTACGGTGGAGTAGAAGATGTAGCGTTCAAAGGTATATTAAAATGTGCGATTGATTACAAATGTTTCGTTTAATTTTCCATGTTGTGTTTCGCAACTTGAGGAAACAATTGTTCTGGTTTTTTGTGCGCAACATACTGAAATATATTTTAGAATTATTTTTTTTTTGTAAGTTAAATATGCAATATGTTGTAATACTCAAAACACAAAAGGCAACAAAAAACATTTGAACGGGTTTATCTAATATTTTAAATTTTTACGTGTTATATTTAAAACCACAGAAACTATTTAAAACTAGATCGTTTTAAACATTTATCCAATCGAGAAGCAAGGAAGAGGCCGGATAAATTAGGCTAACACATTTTTTTTTAATTCATATTAAATATGAGCCTTATAAGGACAGTATAAATTAAAACGTAAAATGGTTTTTACACCTGCTCAATATGTAAATGATAGTCACCACATTGATTTATTTTCCATGCTTTAAAAGTGTAGCTAAAAAAATGTCAACCTTCAAATAAACTTCAAATGCATGAAGAAGACCACTCGTTTTTGAATCTTGAAGTTGTACGAAGTTAACTCTCATTTAGCCAGGTAATGAGTTTTCGAATTTTTATATATTCGACATTTATCATACAATGTTAATACGTAGCTGATAGCTGGATCATTATTAATTTTTTTCATATTAATTATTTACATTAAAAAATAACTTTATTATTTTCAGCTGCCAATGAGCCTGTGGCCAAATGCTCTGTAGAATTACCACCAACCATTATTTTAGACTGCTAAAAGTTAAACGTTTTCATCTGAAACAATATTTTATGGCTTGCACTTTTCATTCAATAAAAACAATAACAGTTTAGATTTATACATGATATCAATGACAAATGTTTTCTTATATTGGTCTATACCCCCCCCCATATATCGTCTGTATTGGCGTATCTCTCTGTGTGTGTGTGTGTAAGTGTGTGTGTATGTGTGTATGTGTGTGTGTATGTGTGTGTGTGTGTGTGTGTATGTGTGTGTAAAGAATGCAGTAGCACTGTTTCGTTGTTTTCTCTTCAAAATGAATATTCGGCTAATTTTAAGGTTGAATTAATTAGTGTCTACTTTTTCTCTCTTTGAACTCTTTCAGTGAATTTACGTGAAATGAAACTCAAAGTGCCCCCTAGCTTCCAGAGGACTACCATATTTTCCAACTGATCAGCAAACTATCCACTGGTCTATCTGTGAACTGCAAGCCGGAGGAATTAAACAAGTTAATGTTTTACTCCTGTATATGAGACCAGGAGTAGTAATTGGGTATCAGTCTCCTGAAAAATATGCACCTATTGGGCTATATCCACTGCAAAACTAGGCTATTAATGGCTTATTATGGGCATTGTCTTCTTTTTGTAGCTTCCAACACGGATCGATCTTGGAAGTACATAACACATTCTCCCAAAGTGATTAGACGGGAAGAGGTTCGAAAAAGAATGATGACGCACAAAGTTATGACTGTCCAAACGTCGGTTGTCAGCCAATGTGCTGCGACTTTCTGTGAGCATGTTGTGAAATTTTCTAGGCAAGTGTTTTTGAAGTTATAAATAACTGAAAAATAAAATAATTCAGTAGTTTCTAGAGTGCGCGCGGATACGTTCAACTAAGAATATTGTACAGTTACCTTACAAAATATTGAAGACCTAGATTCATATGTATGCTGAATGGGGGGGGGTCAACTTGGTTTGATGAATATGAAAAATATGTACCCAAATTTTAACCAATTAAATGCATGAAATTTATTATCTATACTATTAACAAAAAAATACAAAGTCAATTTTGAATTTTGAAAATATAATAGGTCTGATGTCTTACTCAGTATTTCTTCAGTACTAATTGACTTCATTTAAATTATTAGCTTTGGCAAAAATAATCAGTCTGCTGCATATACTAAGCAACAGAAGGTGAAAAGAACACCCCCCCCGGACTGTTCTAGTATTTGTAGTAATTCCAAAAATTCGCTGATCTTAGTGATTTAATTGATACACATAAACATTTATAACGATTCATCCTCGACTATATACATTTTTATATTATCAGGGAATGATCTAAACTGACCGACTGTCGGGTGGCTCATCAAGGGTAGGTCATTCTGAATGTTTAAGCGCAAAGAATTCATATCAGAGCGTCTCAAATTTTTAATGTCACAATGTAATAATTTCGTATCATGACATTCTATACTTTCAAAACAAAACATGACTCACAATGTTATAGATTTGTAAATTTATTGCCTTTATTTAAATTTCTTTAGTTAAACATTTTCAAAATGCACACATTAACAAAACATACAGCGAAAGTAATTGTGGTTTAAGTTCTCTAGATGTGATAAAGCATAACAGTAGAGGGTAAATGTATTATATGATATGGATATACAAAAAAAAAACTCATAAAAATCCATTCTTTGTGCACAAGAAGATTACAAACAACTCTTTGCTATTTTAATAACAAACAACTTGTTTTTAACTCGATTATTTAATCATTCTTTGTAAAAATACAAAACTTAGCAAATTTTATGAGATCGAGTTATTTTAATGTAATCCAAGGCCACAAAACTTGTTTCTGACGTTTTCGTACTTTCAAATGTGATCTAGGAAAAAACAGGAAACACATTAAAAAAAAAGAACAAAAATGTACATGTGGTCCACAAAGTCTCTTTTTAATTTAACACTTCAATTAAAACAAATAGACAGTATTTTTGTAAATAGCCTTTAAAAATATATCTTTTGTCTTTAAATAAGCTTTTATAAAAATGCACCGAATTGCAAAAAAAAGAAAAAAAAGAAAACTCATATCATACAAATATTTATATAAATTATCATTACGAAAAATATAAGCGTGATCTCTTACAAATTTATGAGCAATCATATTATCTGGGGAGCGACCGATAATCGGATCGGTATCGGACCGATATTGGCACTATCGGTTAATATCTGATCGGCCGATTTTTGTAGGGAGCGACCGATAGTCGGATCGATATTGGCACTATGGGTTAACTATCGGACCGGCCGTTTTTTGGCTGCCGATACATTGTTTTTTTTTTCACAAATCTAGTAACTCTAAACTGGTTTTGGTTTACAGAGTTAAAGTTTACTTACAGACTTCCAGTTAACTGTTCACCTGAGTGAAGTGATTTACTGATATAATTAAGTGTTTTTAATTTTTCAAACTTTTTTAAAAATCTGCTACAAGTAAATTCAGAAAAAAAATACAAAGATTAAAGAAGAAAATTATTTTAATTTCATCTTAACATCGGACCCATCCCAAAAAAAAAATACACACGTCATTTGTATCTCATATGTGCTTTCCTTCCTAAAATAATAATACAGCAAGAAAGTAATCGCTCCCTTATCATTAACGCGGTTTTTTTATACCCCCCGGCCCAACCCAGTTTAATTTTAGACACAGCAGCACAAAGATGACGTCAATTACCAACAGGGTCGGCGAGTTGAAGGACACATTTACTTTTAATCTTCTTTTGAAGTTTTTGCTTTGCGCGTCGATGTCTATAAATATTACTCTTATATTCTTTCATTCATTTACTTTCTTACTATCAACTATTTGTTAAATGTTTTAGTGAACAACAGAAAAGAAAATTGTATTGTAAAATGACACTCTTTGATGTTTCCGCATGGCAATACAAAGCAAAATGTTGATCGGGGTCGGCTTTCATTTTTCATCTTCTGTTGTTCTTTCTTTCGTGTGTCAACATTAAAAATTCTTTCTTTCGTTTCATTTTGGTTATAGCAACAGTTGTATCAGGGACGAGGCGTGAGTGTTTGCCGGTTTAACTCTTAGAGAAAAATATATTGATGTTTTTATTGCTATATACAAAACACAAACCAAAATACACCTTTCCATCATATCGACATCGCTACTTTCAGAATGTTAATTAATTAATAGACTTGCCAGGCAATAAATGATGCCTAGCTGTCGACAAACATTGACAAAACAATTGAAACATAGATTTTAACTTCGTAGGCAGCATTTGAAAGATAAGTTCAATTAATACTATATTTACAACTGCCGATTGCTGAACGTCCATACGAAGTTTTATTGGTGTTACATTACATTGGTTAGAACCTGTGTTATTCTCTCAGGATAGCTGAATCCCAGGATAGGTCCGGGGAAATTTTCTTCTCCCGGGATATTGTTGGGTAAATAAATGGAGGCTAGGAAAGGTACACCACACAATCCCATACAATAGCCGTGGCTAAAGAATCTATATACATAATCGGCTAACATAGACGGTGGTTCGACAGACCTACACACCGTGCGGTGTAAAGTATGCTCATGGCAATAAAAGCCGCATGCCTGTACGTTAAAAATACACGGCACCATACGGGTTGAAAGCTTACATCGCTAAAAAAAAAGTCTGAGTTCTACGTCACACCTTTGCGGAGTTAAAAAAAAAAAAACAGCGCGTGTCATCGACCGTCTCTATAAAAATAGTCTGGGGAATTCCAAAATTATAGAAACTAAAAAGAGACATTGTATGTTAAATAAGAGTATGTTTGGTGCGCATTTTGTTCATCAAATGAATCTTTCTTGAATAAAATGGGGAATTCTAAACACAACAAGGATTTCTTATTAATGAATTAAGATTTTTAAATGATATTGAGTAGTGTGCCCTCAGAGGTCTTATCGCGAAATGAACTTTTGATGAACACATGGCAGGCCAAGACCTACAAAATGATATATACATCATGGGTCTAGGAATTATGGTTGATCTAGGGCGCTCCTTCGTTAATATAGCTTATATAGTAAAAAACGGTACTTTATAAGCCCCCTTTTACGGCCCTCAGAGGTCAGATCGCAAAATGGAAAAAAAGTCATTTCTTGGCAGGCCAAGACCTACAAAATGATATATACATCATGGGTCTAGGACTTATGGTTGTTGAGATCTAGGGTGATGACGGACAGACAGACAGACAGACAAAACGGGGACAATAGAGCATTTTTTTTTCGAAAATGCTCTAAAAAAATAACTATTGAGTATAATTATAAACGGGTTAATTATACGTTCAACAATACGCTATAGTACCTTCACCAATACACTACAGTATATAATGTTAACCAGTGAATGAAAGTTTTCTCTTTTTACACTGACAGGGAAGGGAGCAGGAGGTTTACTTGTCGAAGGGCTAAATAACCAAAACATCTTCATTATATATTACAAGTGGGGCTTCAGTCGACATACCTGGGGGCGAGGGTATGTGCGAATTGCGACAGGGTGGAGGTGGTAGATCTACTTAATAAGTGGACGGAACTTAAACTTCAAATGGTTGAGTGAAATTCTGTTATTTGTCGATTTGGTAAACTGTCCGCATTTGGTCAAATTAACACATTTAAATGTTGCGTTAAAAATTTTCATCGCAAATTTTTTTTGACGCGTTAATAGCAAATTAACGCAGTTTAATTAGCAGCCCTAATTAATACGTTTTTACTTTTTTACTTTGACATTTATTATTTACAACTTTATCCTACTTTTCTGTTTGTAAACAAGTAAAAAGTAAAAACAACAAATTGTTTGTATAAGTTTAATTTTAAACAATAAACATGCAGATTTCTGAGATTATGCAGGCATGGTTTGTGTTTCTGACTTCGGTCTTCCGGTCTGTCTTTTCAAATCTTTTGTTTTTCTAATCTTCTAATCATCTGCAAGACACCCTTTCATTAATAGCAAAATATCGGTATCGGTAGCGGCAAAAATGCTGGAAGAAAATATCGGTATCGGACTATCGGTAAAAAGGCATATCGGTCGCTCCCTAATATTATCTGTCAATTTCTTGACATGTGTGACATACACAAAAAATGAGCTGCATTAATTTGATCGTAGTAAGTTACTTATGATAATCTATGAATCGGTTCAACTCACGTAAAATTTATGCCCCATGCAGGTAAACATGTTGGCCGTGTGCCAATGTCCATCCGTGTTGGAGTTCATTATTTCCCCAATGAGGAGATCTGATGACCTTGACCCGTAGCCTTGGTCAGTCTGTCCGTACACTTTGATGTCATGACCCATGGTACCGGTGGTGGCGTAATGAAACTCAATGCAGACGGCCTTGACGTCACCAGCTATGGGAGCACTGAGTAGGGTGGATGTGTTGACAGGAACTGTAGGGTCACTCACGTCCAGATACATGTAGGATCCTGCATAGTGACCAAAATAATTACATTAAACTGTACATGTAAACTTCGATTAGTGAGTGACTTGAATTATAAGTGTTTTGGACGATACATTATTAAAAAAAAACATAATATACCAACGATGACTATTTACTTGCATGACAAAGTCATTCTTTACAACTAAAAGAATATTTCTCGATATAGCATTAAATATTTGCATAACGCCGATTCGCCTGTCAAGTGTCATGTGGTCTCAGCTGCTTTTACATTCAACAACATAAAGGCGTATACTAAGGTAACTGCTAAAATGTGTAAGAAATTTACTGTGACTAATAATAATGAGGATTGTGCTTTATGTATTGAGGACTGTACTTATGCATTTCTTACGCAGAATCCAATGCAATGGTCAATGAAGCATAGCCTCAGAGTCAGCCGTCAAAACTAAAGTGGTTTGTGGGCGATCAACTTACGTAGAAAATCGAATATTTTAACTCTTTAATTTTGAATAAAAGGTGGACTATTGTTTTACCACTGTTTATCATCACCTCTTTTTCCCAGTTGCTGTGCACTGATCCACTTGTTGTATCGGAGGTTCTCACCCAGTTCAGGCTGCTGCCATCTTCAGATGCACTCACATATGTACACTGAGATATGTCAAAATTACAGGTCGGAGTCCCCGCTGTTGATGTGGAGCATTGGTTCTCAATATTTGGTGTGCTGGAGCCACATATCCTGTGTGAGCGTGTTATCTTGATGTTGTCAATGGCCACGGTGCTTGAAGATGAAATCTTGGCACTTTCAAATGAAATCTAAAGTTTTATTAAATAAAAATCAAGAATTCACGTCATTTTCACTTTACAGTTTCAATATAAATATTAAACAATTATTTTTTATGAAGTTTATAAAATTTCTAAAATACAAGAATTTTCCTTTCTTGCGTATGAATAAGATGCACTCATTTGAACCCTGGCATTTACTTTGTTTTTTTTTTTACAAGTAGCTAGAATTGGGTTAGCAGTGAATGCCTGCTTTAAGTAAGTAAGAAAGCTCAGAAATGTGTTGATTAACTTTGTAGGATTGGGTGCATTGAATACAGCAATAAATGTATTGTAAAATATGGAGGAACATGAAACTCGCCACAGATGGCACTAACAATACTTTCATTATCTGCAAAAAGTTAAAAAAGATATTTACATATTTTTTGTGCTCAGTGCAACTGTAAACAGAGGCCGTGTGCCAATGCCCCACTGATTTGACATTCTTCAATTCACCAATGAGGAGATCACTTGGCCGTAAGCCGTATCCCGGGTCATCCTTTAAGTACACTGTGATGTCATGCCCCAGGTCGCCGGTGGTAGAATATTGAAACTCAACACATACTGCCGTGACGTCACCGGCTAGTGGGGCGCTAATGAGGGCCGTTGTGTTGACGTGAGCCTGGGGCTCGCCCTGAGGCTCGCTGACATCAAGGTACATGTAGTGGCCTGAACAATGGCCAATGAAATCAGTTGAATTATACTGTGACTTTAGTTACCTATATATATGCAATGTACTCTACCAACAGCTGCTAATAATTGCACTTATGTATCTGAATACATATAAATTATTGGATTTAGTTTAGAAATGTAAAACAAAGCTAAGCATTTAAGAAGCATACGCCTATACAATCAGATGGTACTGGTATTATAAGTACTTGATTTAAACTATAATTTTACTGCTTAGTGAAAACCTTAATATTTTTCTTAAGAATCTGTAGTACTAGTTACCAAATCCCAGTGAGGGATCAGCGGATCTCACCCATCTGATATGACTGTCTTGTAGGGTATGACTACTGTACATACATTGAGACTCATCGAATGTACAGGATGGAGTTCCTGAATGGGATGTCATACAGAGGGGATCTTCGGTTGGTAGTAGTCCATGTGATGTAGATATCTGCGTCGTCTTGGTGACTGTTTCATCCATTGGTCTGGTAGTCGATGAAGGTGAGATAAATGATTCATATGATGATAAGGTGCCTAATATTTGAGATATGGCTGTACTAAAGGTGGGAGTAGGTGTTATTGATTGACTTATAGTGGATGTAGCTGATGCAGAATTAGAGAAATCGGTTGCTATATGTAAACTAAAATTATCTGCTATTGTAGAGTAGGTACTGTTAATAGATTCATTTGATGGATGTGGGTTAAAATAACTTTCTATTGTTGTGTAGATGTTAGTAGATTCATTTGATAAAAGTGGATAAACATTATCTGCTATGATGGTGTCTGTAAAAGATTCAATTGATGTACTAGGACTAAGTTTATCTGTTATTGTCTTGTCATTATTAGAAGAGAATTCATTTAATGTACTGCTAATGACGGTTGTTATTGTTGATATACTTGCGGTGACTGCAGATTTACTTGGACTAAAAGTGGACGTGCATTTATGAGTGGCACTTGTTTTTATTTGGGTAGAGGTATCACCAAAAGATGACACAATAAGTAATGGTCGGTAGTTATTTGGACTAGATGGACAGGTCATGTTAGCCATAAAAATTTTGATGTTATCAATGGCCACGGTAACGTCATTGGATCTTTTAGCGGTTTCAAAACTTATCTGGAATTAAAGTATTAAAAAAATGATTTTAATAGTATCATCAAAATATTATGTATAATGCCGTGTCCACAACATAAAAAATATTTTTAATTGCAGTCTTAAAAAAAAATTAAAAAAAAACTTTCTGGATACAAAAACACAACAAAAAACAAACAAACAACTTTGTAATGTTCCTTTACTACATTAGTTTCCAAACATTAGATATTCGCGATATTGTAACCGTGAGTAGTTCTGCGCAGCCCACAGGCAAATGAAAAAAAAAGCAATAAAAAAGAAAATGCTAAATTAATTGTATATGTTCTGGATTAAGTAAGTGTTAATTTCTTTTTGGCGATCTACTTCAGATGAGCTCGCGACCCACAATTTGAACCACAGCTCTACACATAAACGAGAGTCTTAAATTTGGAATAGTGAAAACACACACACACACACACATAAATACACACATGTATATACTAAACAAAACTTACAAAACTTTTAAAAAACAAAAATTACTTACAAAACTTCTATGAAATGTGCAAGTGTTGAGATAAACTGTGTACCAGTGTCCACCTGTATTGATATCATTTATTTCACCGTACAGTATATCACTATTGTCATGTACATGGTTACTGTATTGTCCATACACACTGATGTTATATTTTGTAGAGCCAGTTGTAGCAACTTGAAACTATAAACACAGATGTAGTTAATGGAATATGCACACTGAAAGATGCTCTAGTGTCAATGTTACCATGGTTGTTTACATCCAGATACATGTATGATTCTGTCGAAAAGACAGAAGTAAATAATTGATTTTTCAAGAGTTAATTATTATTACAAATTTAAACAAGGAGAATAGTATATGTACAATCTTTTTAGTATCTCCTGACTAGTCATTATTATTACTTATTATAATATAGACCCTACATTTATTTGTGGCAATATTATCAATTAATTTCAAATAAATTTAAATAGTATTCAAATTCACAGGACACAGTGGTGAATAAAATTACAGGGGTTGGGATCTATTTCCTCACTGGCTAACCTGTACCATCTGATAGAGGCACCTGAAGGACAAGAAGTTCTCTACACTTAAAAACCACGACATAGTGACTAAAAGAATATAGCATTCAAAGTCGGTCTCCTAGCCCGGTGTACTGGTATGAACTTACAATTAATAATACAAAAAGGCTTAGACCAAAACTTATTTTCTTTGAATGACATTTTCCATGAAATAAACACACACACACTGTCTATCCCTATAATTTAAGACCCATGGCAAAGGTCCGGAATCGATACTCTATTATACGGTGTAAAATAAGTTAAAATAAAAATTAGCTTTCGATCCGCTACATCAAAACAGTATTATGAGTAAATAAACAAATAAATTTCATTTAAAAAACAACAACATTTAAAATACAAATAATGTGGACATTGAAATATAATTTTTCTACAATTATTGAAACATTTGATAGTGTGCTTATTCACCAACTATAATCAAAACTAAAAACTATAGTTAAAAATGCAATAATAAAAATTAATTTAAGAATTATGCTGTCCAGGGTTAACATATAAAAAAATATTTTATAAAAAACATCGTTTTTCTTGCGTACTAAAAAGCAGAAAATAATTTCTGAATAAATTGGTAACATGATAATAGTAATAGACTTTATAAGATTTTATAAAAAAGTTGGGCGCATGAATCTTATATTATGTCAATGTTTGTTTACATTAGAATCATCAAATGTTAACAATTAAATCCCAAAAGAATTATTACAGAAGGTTTTTCGAAATATCACGATATTGCAGATCATTTATTAGAACTTAGTCTAAATAACAAAATACATATGAGTATTTAAAATTAATTCTAGTGTTGTATAACATGCGCCCAACGTTTTTCGTTTTTATAAAAATCAGAAGCTCTTATAAACTCTATTACTATTACCATATTACCAATTTATTCAGAAATTATTTTCTGCTTTTAAGTATGCAAGAAAAACATTGTTTTCATAAAATATTTTTTATAATGTAATTTTTATTTTCTACTTTTTAGTTAAAATATTTTTTTTTCAATTAATACGCGGAGTTAAAAAATGTTGGTGTAAGACAGACCCGATTTAACTATATATATTTCTGCTCGAACGCACAGGAGAGCTCTGACGTCACATGTATTCATGCGCAGAAAAATCAAAGAAAGTAGTAAAACTTTTTGGAGTATCATGTTTAAAAACAGAGAATATACTGTTACAAACTGTATTAAGACATCTTCCCGTTCAACCCCCACCCCCTTTTCTTCCTGTGTTATATCAAACCCCACCCCCTTTATCTCTACCCCAACCCTTCTCATACCCCCACCACTCCTTCTCCCAATGGAATGTACGGACGTTGGGCTGACATGCACAGTATTGTTAGTCAAACCAATAGCCCGTGACGGTGGACACGTCTCCGCCGGACATCCATCTTTCCCCCCTCCCATGAGATTAATTCCTCGAACCAGGCCGGATGATAACAGAGCGTGCGCGCCTTATCATATGGTACCGTTGTCCAGCACACCTGGGTGACATGACGTTGATGTATGTTTGGACAGGAACAGGTTAAGGGGCCCAATGATATAAAAGGAGATGAGTTTTAGTAATCGGGGAGCAGTACACCCCCTTGCGGGGACTGGGCGCATTCCCCCCTTTTGCGGGGTCCACGTTATACGAGTCTGTTTAGACTCCCGACTGTAAACTTCTTTTTAGAGTTATTTGTGTGGTGCATATTGTAAACTTAGCGCTACGCTAAGAGTTCTTTTTAGAACTATTTATATTGTTATATATCTACGTTTTCAATAAAGTCAAGTGTTGTATATCATATACCCACCCGACTTAGTCGTTCTGTATTTACTCGTCACGTGGCTGTACACAAATAAATTATTGACCTCACGTATTCAGCTCAGTTACTAGATTACCCATAGACAACGGCCATCACAACAGCCCTAAAAGGCGAGATTTGTGACATATACATTTTGAGTTCTTTCACTTTAAATAATTTTTCAACACATTAGTTTTTTATTGCGCTGCGTTCGCTTTTAAAATCTATTTTGGCCGTTAATTTTTTTGTTTGTTCTGGAAGTGGTCTTATCAGACATGTGTTCAGGCACAGCAGAGTATAGCACCAGTAATTTCCCTTGATTTAGACAAGGCTGTGACCTATTCGCCATATATATTTAATTTTATTTATTAAGAAACTCTTCAAATCATAATGAAATAGTAAGAATATTGCATTGTCATCGGGTTCTGAGTTTTATTGAAAGTATCAGAGCTATAGTTTATCGGAAAGTGGTCTAAAATTGGATTGCAAAATTCCGCGGACAAACACACAAACAGACAAGAAGTGAAGTTAAGAAAAACGTTGTAAAAAGGGAATCGTTTAGCATGCCCATTTCCGCCTTGCAAAGTCCAAAAAACGGTAATATTTGGCACAAATAATAAATGTAATTAGTTAGCAATAATTTTATTGTAAATATTTTAAAACGTTATAATAAAACCATGCAAAACATATAAACATAACTTAGACGTAAATATCGAAGTTTCTGATCAGATGTAAATTATCCACAATAAATCAACATATGTTGATGTAATATAGTAATAAACGTAAAAAATGTGTGGTCATTGTTGCCTGCAATCATAAATTGTATGAAAGAAAAAAGTGTAAAAATAAAAATAAATTATCTAGTTCATAATTTACCAATTTGTCAGGAATGTAAATTTTTGCTCATTAATTTACCCTTTTTTCTGTGTTATCTTGTTCATGTGTAGCCTACATTTTTAGTAGGGATTACAATATAGTATGAATTTTCCTCCTAGTTTTGTTTTACTATATAATTTTTGTCTCTCCTTTCTGGAACGACGGAACAAATGATGCGACTCTGGGACGAGTCTCAAGTAAACTGGGAAGTCCGGTCCACGTTTATTACAATGAACAGAATGTTAATCTTTTACATTTGACAACTCAGCAGTTTCTCGGGAAAGGGTTACCATTCTCCGGTTTATATTAGTCATTTCAATGAATCAAAATGGAAGCTGAATTTTTATGTTTTAAAAGCTGTTCTATACACTGAGATCCGGGCTATCGCAATTGGGAAGGGGCGTCTAGCTCGGCGCCCTGTGCATAATTATTTAAATAAACACATTTTACTGCACAGTTCGGGAATTTTATTTATTTACTTTTGTTATTTATCAATTACACTACAAATTAGGCCCATGCAATGCATGCTGGTTGGAGGAAGTGGAGAAAGACCTTAAAGCCATAGGAGTGAGAGAGTGGAGAAAGAAGACCATGGGTCGGGAAAAGTAGAGAAGAGTAGTATGGCAGGCCAGGGCCCTAAATGGGTTGTAGAGCCAAGAAGAAAAAATATACAATTAGACGTGCATCTTTATATATATATATAGTATGAGATATATACAGGGGAAAAATACATAATTGTCTCCCTTTGCTCCCCCCTCCGGTGTCGGGGTCGGGGTCGGCGGACGATAGAAAACCGACACCGGTGTCGGTGTCGGCGGTTGATGTAATGTATGGGCAAATATTTTGGCCGACACCCCACCCCTGGTAGAAACAACACTAAATCTATTTACTTTTATAGTAGTCTCATCTGGTCCATCTCTTGTAAAGACTGATTGTTGCCTCTTACTGAGGGGTACAAAACCTTTTCAACCCTGTCGGCCGCGCTGAAGTTCTATTCTAGCTAGTAAGGCTGCCAGACTTTAATCTCTCGATATTTTTTTTTCTTTTTTCACGGCCGCCATTACCAACTCCAATGGCCGCAAGTATTGTGCACCCCAACTCTTACCAGTGATTTTTGAGAAATCCAATTCCTTTATACGGAGTATATCACGCAATGACATCAATTTTCCCTCTGATTCTCGTATTCAACATTGTCCCATGTATTATTTATTCTACCTGGCCGATACCCGGCGGCTATGTACATAGTGGTCCCAACTCGCCATCAATGTATTATTTTCGCGGTCTGACCGATCACGGAAGCGATGTAAATATGAATTAATTGATTTCTGTCACTGATCACAAGCCTGACAGTTTTATTTTTAAATATCTATACTCCTGTCTATGTGTCTAGATACAGCAAATTAAAAAACCCTAACCCTAAAAATAAAAAGTATTTAAAATGAGTATTACCAAGGTGACACAAGTTCATAAACACTAAAAACCACCTAAACTGTTTGTTTATTTTGTATATTCGACTCCAGTATGTCTCGTAAACGTCACAAAATCCTTATGGAGCCAAAAATTCCTGAAAGGCTTGCTGTTTTTATGAATCGTTTTTGCATTATAAATACGACATAAATATAGGCTAATTATAAACATGACGTTTTCAGTGAAAAGATGAATCGTGTGTACACAATATCTCAAAGATAATCAGATAAATGTATACATTGAAATCAGAAGCATAAAAAATCACATCTGATACCATACAATGATTCTGCTATCTGATATGTAGTGAGACGTTTAGCTCTTATCTCTTAATATAGACATTGGACACAGCCAGGGTCGGATTCAGACTTGATAAAGCCCTAAGCTATTTGATCGGTCTAGCTCAGTGGCTCTTTGATTGTGACCCTGTTGTGCTTTTGTAGGTCAGGGTAACTCCAGTCTTGTCCGGTCGCCTACCGTTGTATTCCGTGGTGCCTCCATGGCCATTTCAACATTCGCTGTGGTGAGGATCAAAGAAGGGCACTATAAGAAATGCCCATTTATTATTTATTGCCCATCTATATGTACAGATTATTTATTTATTTCTAATAATCAACTAATGTAAACTCGTATTTAAAACACATTTTTTAATTCTTTACTCTTAAGTTTTGAAATAATTAAGCTTTCTAGTACATGTTGTACTCATTAACATAATAATTTATAATATCAAGATGATTTTTCCCCATTATAAACATTAGTAAAAGGTTTATTAGCTTCGAAATTCTTCTTCAAGACTTAAATTATTAAGATCTTGTACTGTCTTGCAGAATCTACAATTATTCCAAATGTGAGCTTTCATACTTAATTACATCAGGTCCTAAATTGAGTTAAAAGATTTATAGACAAACAAACAAACAGAAAGTGGAACACATTAATTAAAAGCTTATAAAAATTACATTTTTACGTGACAACGTTTTTTTATTCTAATAATTTTTTGGGTTTATTTTCTTTTTTTTTTGTTCCTAATAATACTTTAGTATAAGTATTTTTGCCATTCAAATTTTTAACATTGAATTTAAATCGTTTTTTCCGCAAATCTTTTTTTTTTTAAATCGAGGTTGTGGAACTGAACTTTCAGTTCATTGATATTTTGGGATCGAAGAATACATTTATTTTATATTATTTAAAAGGAGGGGGGATGGGTACCGAAAGTTTGGCACTTGTTGATAAAAAGGAGACGGTATATAGAAATGATATTAAATAGATATGATATTAAATAAATATACCCCTCCCCTCCCACAAATAGAAAAAAAGGAAAAAAAAACGACTGATTTGGATCGGAATGTGACCTATTTTAAAAGCGGATTAGGTTCAGATTCTGAGGACTCACTGTATTTTGTCAAAAAAGCTCAGGTAAATTTTATAAATAAAATGTTAATTGACTTTGTTTTCTAATAAAGACATTGGATAGTCTTTATTGTTTACAGCCGGTGTTTCTACAACAATGTCGTCTGTGATGTAATTTTTTGTTTTAGATCCATTGTTTCTTCGACGTCTTATAAAAAAAATAGCAAAACCAACTGCAACAATGACACCCCCTAGTGAACAAAATACAGCAATGAGTATCGTCGTAGTTTCACTTATACCACCCTTCACAGTTTCATGCTTAGCGACATTACCAGCGTCTTCAGCCGGTGTCATTGTTGAGACAAATTTAGAAGATGTAGACACTGGCTGTTTCGTGATGACAGAAATAATCGATGCTGTGAATCCTCCTCCTGCTTTGCTGCTGTTGACTGCATACGATGTTGATGAGTTGATAGGAGTAGCGCTTGGTGATGGAGGCAAGTAGGTCAGTGATGTCAGTGAACTAGTAGACACCGAACCGTTGGATGATTGGGTCATAGAGTCAGAGGATGTTGTCAAGACACGTGGGATGCTTGTTGTTTTAATAGTTGTCTCTTTCATGGTTGATGATACAAAGTTTGATGTTGGTGGTGTTTTTGTTGACGTACTTGCTGTTGGCGATGCTTTTGTTGACGTACTTGCTGTTGATGGTGTTATTGTTGACGTACTTGATGTTAATAGTGTCTTTATTGAGGTACTTGCTGTTGATGGTGTTTTTGTTGATGTACTTGCTGTTGATGGTGTTTTTATTGACGTACTTGCTGTTGATGGTGTTTTTGTTGACGTACTTGCTGTTGATGGTGTTTTTGTTGACGTACTTGATGTTAATAGTGTCTTTATTGAGGTACTTGCTGTTGATGGTGTTTTTGTTGAAGTACTTGCTGTTGATGGTGTTTTTATTGACGTACTTACTGTTGATGGTGTTTTTGTTGACGTACTTGATGTTGGCGATGCATTTGTTGACGTACTTGCTGTTGATAGTGTTTTTGTTGACGTACTTGATGTTAATAGTGTTTTTGTTGAGGTACTTGCTGTTGATGGTGTTTTTGCTGAAATACTTTCTTTTGATGGTGTTTTTATTGACGTACTTGCTGTTGATGGTGTTTTTGTTGACGTACTTGCTGTTGGCGATGCTTTTGTTGACGTACTTGCTGTTGATGGTGTTTTTGTTGACATACTTGATGTTATTAGTGTTTTTGTTGAGGTACTTGCTGTTGATGGTGTTTTTGTTGACGTACTTGCTGTTGATGGTGTTTTTGTTGACGTACTTGATGTTAATAGTGTTTTTGTTGAGGTACTTGCTGTTGATGGTGTTTTTGCTGAAATACTTTCTTTTGATGGTGTTTTTATTGACGTACTTGCTGTTGATGGTGTTTTTGTTGACGTACTTGCTGTTGGCGATGCTTTTGTTGACGTACTTGCTGTTGATGGTGTTTTTGTTGACATACTTGATGTTATTAGTGTTTTTGTTGAGGTACTTGCTGTTGATGGTGTTTTTGTTGACGTACTTGCTGTTGATGGTGTTTTTGTTGACGTACTTGATGTTAATAGTGTTTTTGTTGAGGTACTTGCTGTTGATGGTGTTTTTGCTGAAATACTTGCTTTTGATGGTGTTTTTATTGACGTACTTGCTGTTGATGGTGTTTTTGTTGACGTACTTGCTGTTGGCGATGCTTTTGTTGACGTACTTGCTGTTGATGGTGTTTTTGTTGACATACTTGATGTTATTAGTGTTTTTGTTGAGGTACTTGCTGTTGATGGTGTTTTTGTTGACGTACTTGCTGTTGATGGTGTTTTTGTTGACGTACTTGATGTTAATAGTGTTTTTGTTGAGGTACTTGCTGTTGATGGTGTTTTTGCTGAAATACTTGCTTTTGATGGTGTTTTTATTGACGTACTTGCTGTTGATGGTGTTTTTGTTGACGTACTTGCTGTTGGCGATGCTTTTGTTGACGTACTTGCTGTTGATGGTGTTTTTGTTGACAAACTTGATGTTATTAGTGTTTTTGTTGAGGTACTTGCTGTTGATGGTGTTTTTGTTGACGTACTTGCTGTTGATGGTGTTTTTGTTGACGTACTTGCTGTTGATGGTGTTTTTGTTGACGTACTTGATGTTAATAGTGTCTTTATTGAGGTACTTGCTGTTGATGGTGTTTTTGTTGAAGTACTTGCTGTTGATGGTGTTTTTATTGACGTACTTGCTGTTGATGGTGTTTTTGTTGACGTACTTGATGTTGATAGTGTTTTTGTTGACGTACTTGATGTTAATAGTGTTTTTGTTGAGTTACTTGCTGTTGATGGTGTTTTTGCTGAAATACTTGCTTTTGATGGTGTTTTTATTGACGTACTTGCTGTTGATGGTGTTTTTGTTGACGTACTTGCTGTTGGCGATGCTTTTGTTGACGTACTTGCTGTTGATGGTGTTTTTGTTGACATACTTGATGTTATTAGTGTTTTTGTTGAGGTACTTGCTGTTGATGGTGTTTTTGTTGAAGTACTTGCTGTTGATGGTGTTTTTATTGACGTACTTGCTGTTGGCGATGCTTTTGTTGAATGACTTGCTGATGATAGTGTTTTTGTTGACGTAATTGCTGTTGATGGTGTTTTTGTTGACGTACTTGCTGTTGATGGCAATTTTGTTGACGTACTTGCTGTTGATGGTGTTTTTGTTGACATACTTGATGTTATTAGTGTTTTTGTTGAGGTACTTGCTGTTGATGGTGTTTTTGTTGAAGTACTTGCTGTTGATGGTGTTTTTATTGACGTACTTGCTGTTGGCGATGCTTTTGTTGAATGACTTGCTGATGATAGTGTTTTTGTTGACGTACTTGCTGTTGATGGTGGTTTTGTAGACGAACTTGCTATTTGTGGTGTTTTTGTTGACGTACTTGATACGGATGTTGTTTTTGTTAAAATACTTGCAGTTGTATTCGTATTCAAAGTAGGACATTGAGTAAATAATTTATTCATAAAGGTAGAATTTTTATCACACAACAAATTTGATTTGGTTAGCTTTATAAAGTCTATTGCTATAAAACTTTCTGGAAACACCTTAGCACTTTCCAACGCGATCTGAAAAAAAATATAATTAGTTACCTTTTGCTTTACTTTGATTTAATAGATTTCATTGTTATAGAGTAGATCAGTGACGAAGAGTTTTTCGGGGGTACGCGCTGCACAGGACTGAGAACATCGGGAAAACATGAAAATAATGAAATGAGGGGAAACAAGGGCCGTAATAACAATAGGTAATTTGTTATTGTTACTTGGGGTACTCAGTATTACAAAAACAATAGAGGCGGTTCACAGATGTCGAAAGTTTGGGAAACACTGCAGTAGATATTTATAACACCGTTTTTTTTTTACTTTTAGTAAATTTTATAGCAATGAATTGATAATCAAAATGAAGGCAGAACAGTAGTAACACGCAATATCTTTTAGTTAAATGACTCAATACATTATAAAGTAGCCTTATTATTTAACACTACATTTATTTTTGTATTTCTTTTTTCCTAAAATGGTAATATAGTATAGGGAAAGCCATAGTTGAGAGGTTACCAATAGTGAGAGCATAATTTAAAAATGTCTAATTATGTTTTAAAAGCTGTTCTATATATACACTGAGATCCGGGCTGTCGCAATTGGGAAGGGGGGGGGCACCCTTACACTAGTCAAGCCTTGGGGGTCCATTGTTTTCAACATATATTATATTTGTTTGAGAGAGAATTGGGCTGAAGATGCGCTAGTTGCCATATTTTACCATGGGCCTGAAATTGAGCTAAAGCTGCGCTAGTTGCCATATTTTACCATGGGCCCGAAATTGAGCTAAAGCTGCGCTAGTTGCCATATTTTACCATCGACGGGCTCTGAAAGGATCATATATATATATATATATATATATATATATATATATATATATATATATATATATATATATATATATATATATATATATATATATACTAGTTGCAAGTACCCGGCTTTGCCCGGGTTTAAAATAAGGTTTTCTGTTAACCTTTTGTTTTCTCCCTACCCCCTCTCTCCATTCCTCTCTCTCCCTCCCTCCCCCTCTCTCTCCCTCTTTACCCCCTCTCTCCCTTTCTCTTTCCCCCTCCCTCCCTTTCTCCCTCCCCCTCCCTTCCTCCCTAACCCTCCCTAACTCTCCCATCTCCCTCTCTCTCCCTATCTCCCTCCCTCCTTCTCTCACCCCCGTCCCCCTCTCTCCACCTTTCTCCTCCCCCTCTCTCCCTCCCTGCCCCCTCTCTCTCTTTATCTCTCACTCCCTCCCATTTCTCTCATCCTCTCTCTCCTTCACTCCCCCTTTCTCTCCCTCCCTACCCCCTCTCTCCCTCCCTCCTTTCTACCTCCCTCCCCCTCCCTCTCTCCCCCTCTTCCCTCTCTCTCTCTCCCCACCTCCCTCCCTCATTTCCTTCTCTCCCTCTCTGCCCCCTCTCTCTTAATCTCTCTCTATCTCCCTTTCTTTATCTCTCTCCCGCCCACTCTCTCTCCCACCCTACTCCCTCCCTTCCTTTCTCTTTCCTTTCCTCCCTTTCTCTCTCCCTCTCTCCAACCCTCCCTCTCCCTCCCTCCCCCTTTATCTCCTTCCCTACCACCTCCCTCCCTCCCTTTCCCTCCCTCCTTCTCTCCCCCTCCCCTTCCTCCCTCCTTCCCTCTCCCTCCTTCCCTCTCCCTCCCTGCCCCCCTCTCTTTATCTCCCCTCCCCCTCCCTCTCTCTGTACAATTAAACGTCAAATTACGCTTCTTAAATAAACAGAAAACCTTATTTTAATCCCGGGCAAAGCCGGGTACTTGCAGCATGAAAAAAAAACAACAACAATATTTTATTTTTTTTCCGTCCCTAACCCTTTCTTCTCCGTCCGTTCAATGACACATTCACTTGGTGCGCGAATAAAGGGAATCCCCTGTGCATTGATACAATTTGAATGCAATAACATTTAAAGCACCCGCGCGCAAGTTCATCATCGGGAAATGACGTCACAGAGGATTTTTATTTATAGTGAAGGCGATCCCATACCGTGAATACTTTAATATAGTAAAATACTAAAATAATTAATTACAATTAAACTACCCATTGAGATTGTATTAATAATGTTTATAATGTCACAGAAACATTTTAATTAACGTATTTCGGTTTATTAAAGTTCACCTTTAATTTTAATCTTCTGAATACATAAAACGATAGGTAAATAGATATGACTACTGATTTCACCATGTTAACAATTGGAGTTTCCGGAAGTTACCCCTCTTTTAAAAATGTATCATCAGGAAATGACGTCACAGAAGAGTTTTATTTATGGCGCCGTCGAGATTACTTTTAATATAGTAAAAAACTAAAATAAAAATAATGTATTACAATTAAACTACCCATCGAGATGAAACGAAACATGTCCTATAACCTTCCCCATGTAATTATGTGTAAGTGTACCAAATTTCACGTTATTTGGTTGTCTGGATCTTGAGTTATAAGGGAACAGACAGACAGACAGACAGCAAATGCGGCTTATAAGTATACTAGTTGCAAGTACCCGGCTCCTCCTTCCCTCTCTCTCCCTCCCTGCCCCCTCTTTCTCTTTCTCTCTTCCTCCCATTTCTCCCATCCTCTCCCTCTCTCCTTCCCTCCCCTCTCTCCCTCCCTAACCCCTCTCTCCCTCCGTTCTCCCTCCCTCCCCTTTCCACCTCTCCCTCCCCCTCTCTCCCCCTCCCTCATTCTCTCTCTCCCTCCCTGCCCCCCTCACTCTTTATCTCTCTCCCTCCCTCTCTCCCACCCTCTCTCTCCCTCCCTCCCCCTCCCTACCCACTCTCTCCCTGCTCCCTCTCCCATCTCCCTCTCTCCCCCTCCTTTTCTCCCCCTGTCCATCCCCTCCCTTCTCTCTCCCCCTCCCTCCTACCCTCCTTTCCTCTCTCTCCCTCTGCCCCCTCTCTCTGTTTATCACTCTCTCTTTCTCTCTCTCCCTCCCCCCCCTCTCTCTCTCTCTATATATATATATATATAGATATATATATATATATATGTATATATATATATATATATATATATAGATAGATAGATATAGATATAGATATATACTTATTATTATGGCTTCACACTTCTTCTAAAATCCTTCTTCATTCCTTTACCTTCCTCAAACTGTGCAAATCAGAGAGCATGAAAAAACAACAATTCTTTGCATCACAAAGGCACAATACAGCACCAGTGCGCAAGTTCTATTCGATCATTGGGAAATGACGTCACAGAGGAATTTTATTTATAGCGCCGTCGAGATTACTTTAATATAGTAAAATACTAAGATAAAAAAAAATTAATTACAATTAAACTACCCATTGAGATGAAACGAAACCTGTCCTATAACCTTCCCCATGTAATTATGTGTATGTGTAACAAATTTCACGTTATTTGTTTGTCTGGATCTTGAGTTCAGACAACAAATGCCTCTTATAAGTATATATATATATATATATATATATATATATATATATATATATATATATATACTTATAAGACGCATTTGTTGTCTGTCTGTTCCCTTATAAGAGAGAGAAGGGGCAGGGATGGAGAGGGAAGGAGGGGGTAGGGAGGGAGAGAAAGGGGAGGGAAGGAGAGAGGGAGAGAGAGGATGTGAGAAATGGGAGGGATGAGGAGATAAAGAGAGAGAGAGGGGCAGGGGGAGGGAGAGAGAGGGGAGGAGGAGGAAGGGAGGAAGTGGGAGAGAGGGAGGGACAGAGGGAGAGAGAAGGAGGGGAGGGGAGAGAGAGAGGGAGATGTGAGAGTTAGGGGAGGGAGGGAGGGGAGAGGGGGAGGGAGGGAGAAAGGGAGGGAGGGAAAGAGAAAGGGAGAGAGGGGGAGGGAGAGAGAGGGGGAGGGAGAGAGAGAGAAAGGGAGAGAGGGGGGTAGGGAGAAAACAAAAGGTAAACAGAAAACCTTATTTTAAACCCGGGCAAAGCCGGGTACTTGCAACTAGTATATATATATATATATATATATATATATATATATATATATATATATATATATGAAAAAATGTATGAAAAATGAAATGAAAGTAAATCCACCATTAGACCATGATACATACATAGGGTTTACTTGTGCAGGTAAAAATATTTGCTGTACACCACTGACGATCTGTGTTGATATTCTTTATTTCACCAATCAGTTGATCACTTGATCGTAAGCCATACCCAGGGTCAATTTGACTGTACAGTCGGATGTCATGCTTCTGGTCACCAGTGGTGGCATATTGAAATTCAATACACATTGATGTGACACCTGTAGGTAACTGAGCGCTGATGAGAGCAGCTGTATTGATGGGAATACGTGGGTCACTGACATTGAGAAACATGTAGGAACCTGATGCGGAAAAAGAATATCATTCATTTTTTTAATAAATACTGTTAAACGGGTTAAATCAAAAGAGTCTATATAAATAATAGCGATGTGGGTTCTGCGTTAAATCGAAAGTAAAGAATTAATACACCAGTATTCCAGTTTAAAATCGTCAAACGTAAACAAGAGTAATACAAATCATGAAAAAATCGGATCTGTCTCTTATAAATAATCTAGCCTACTCATCAAACCTAAGGGGATATAACTCTATGCAAAGGTTTTGCAGGGTACAGCCAGGCCCGTAGCCAGGAATATTGGATTGGGGGGGGCCGAAGTCATTTTCGGGGGGGGGGGAGCGAAGAAATTTTTTTCGGGGGGGGGGGGGTGCCGAAGAAATGATCGGGGCGGATCTAGACAACTTTGACGGGGGGGGGGGCAAAACATTGACTCCGGGGAGGGGGGCAAAACTGTTTTCATTGTTGAAAATTGGTCTTAGAACAAAAAATATTTCGATAATTTAATGATGTATTACCTAAACTTGCGATCTCGGGGGGGGGGCATGGGCCCCCCGGACCCTCCCCCTAAATCCGACCCTGGTGGGGTAGAAGAAATGTTCGGGGGGGGGGGGCGAAAATATAGGCGCGAAGCGCCGAAAGCTTGCGAACGGAGAGGAGTGGTTTGGGGAGGGGATCTCAGTGAGTCCCCTCCCCAAGAAATTTTTTGCAGTTCCATATCTGGAATGGTGCATTTTAGTACCGATTGTTTAGCTATTAATTAGAAATATATAATTTTAACTACGTTTAAATAATGCATGGCATGTTGCAGTTTTGTTAAAAATAATTTAAATAGTAAAGAGTTTTAATGATAAAATTTATTGAGGCTGAGCAATTTCTGATTCCTGTTATAAATATATTGACCAATAGTTCTGCTACACAATTGTTACATAATAGATACCTGATTAATATTATTATACTGTTTGTTTAACGTACAACCCGGGAAGAACGACATAGATGTATGAATAAAGCTTAGCTATTTTGTGTGATATTTCTTATAAAATATTGAAAACAAAGAACAGATCTATCATCAAAAACAGTCGCAATTATTCAATTTAAAATAAAATTAATTCTGCTAAAAAGTAAATTTGCAAATTAAATAACATCACTCAGAAACCACGGAGTTTGTACTTTATTATTTTATTATACATATGTATAAAAATGAATTCAGAAGCCAATGTTATTTTATTAACTTATTTAAGTTGCTAGTTGTCCTCAGTAGCATATGGTGCCAGCATGCAGAGCAGTAACACAGGATGTCACCATATATAGCAGTAACCTAGGGTGCCACCATGCAGAGCAGTAACACAGGGTGCCACCATATAGAGCAGTAGCACAGGGTGCCACTATGCAGAGCAGAAGCACAGGGTGCCACCGTGCAGAGTGTCTGGAGCTTAAGTAAATCAATACAGTTCAAAGCTGCTCGGATCAATTTAGAGTTTGTTTGTTTTTTTTTTGCAAACGTTCTAAAAAAAAAAAAGGACGCATGTAGTCACGTGGTTTCATGAAATAGGAGACGTTGTTTACAAACTCAGTTTAATGAATGTAATATAAATATTTCTTTTATACAGTCAGTAATAATATCGTTTTTATCGCTAAAGGTTTTTAAAGTAAATTCTCTCAGGTCTAGTGCTGTAAAATTTGAAATACGCATCATTGCTAATGGTGTAAGTCTAATAGTGTCGCCACTGTAAGATTGTCTCAAACAAGTTAAAAAGTATAAGATTTTCTCAACATTTACCGTTTGATTTCTTTTCTGGTGGCTGCCAATCATTCATCAATGGTCCACCTGTTGTACCATTTGCAAGTTCCCACTGCAGTGAACTATGGCTACTATGACTGGAGTAAGAACAAACTGATTTGTCAAAGTTACATGAAGGAAGACTCGTCATATTGTTGGTGCACATAAAGTTTACACCTGTAACTGGGTAAAGACATATATTATTTATTTATTTATTACGTTTTTTAAAAACGTTTTTTTTTAAAGTTGGTTTTAAACAAATTGATTGGCTGATAGTGATTGTATAATCAGTGTAGCTTAGTGTGTACATCCTACTCGAAAATAAATTCAGCAAATAAACGCCGATTCACGATATGGAAAAATAAATCGGAACAATAGGACAGGACGTACGTATTAGTCAATAAATGTATATAGAAAAAATAAATAAATTGTAATGGGGGGGGGCATACTGATTTTTTAAGGGGTTCGTTGGGACACAGCACAAAAAAAAGGTAATTTAAAAACATGAATCAATGCATTTAAATAAAATAATGTAGAAAACACAAACATAATACACAGTTTACTATATTACATTTACATGTCACACAAATTAAAGCATGCATATCTTTAAAAAAAATGGTTTTAACGATTTCATTCAATTCAGTCCGTCTGACGGTTCTAGTGTTTGTCGTGTTTAGGGAAAAGTGGAAATCAATTATCACGAGTTTCTTAGGTTTAAAATCAATTTGAGATTTTGAACATTTGTCTATTCATGGTGACAATGCACTATTTTAAAATGTTCGAGTCATTTAATTAGAAACTTGTAGACAGCGAGATAATTACTTTTTTTGTACTAATGTTTATTTAAGGGGGAAAATGAAGAAATAGCTTTTGGTGTCATGTACAGCGCCGGTCCGGTGTCGTCCAAGAGAAGTGATAGAGGTAAAAAAAGGAAATGGTGGTAGTGAAAAGATTTAGATAAAGTGTGTACTTGACGTGAAAAAACGACTTGGTTGGTATAATCTGATAGAAAGCTATGGCAGTGGCGTCACTTGGGGGGGGTGCAGCCCGCACCCTGATCTATGGGTATGTGAAGTGTTTACAACGTGTAAATATTGTGGCTGCAAAAAATTCTTGATAAAAAATTAAATCGTGGGCGCATTTGGGGCTGGTAAAATATGACATGACATACTTAAAACTTCAAAATATTCACGACTAAATGTGTCTCCAAACTCGGTTCAATAAAAAAAAATGGACATTGTATACTACAATCAAAATTCCTTTAAATGCCATTGATTTATAAATTGCCAAATTAAGAAATGCAGCTGGTATCAAAGATTGGCGCACACGCTTTAATTTTTAACTCATCCGAATTTCTATAAATATCTTTATTGCATTTAGATTTAATACATTTTAATGAAAGAGTATTTTTGAAAAGACATTTAATATTAATTATTTTGGATTGCTATAGGAATTTTTTAAAAAGTTTCAATATTATGTGTAATTTCTCCACATGACGGATGCATTTTAAAGAGATTTTTTTAATGGCCATTTTTTACTCAAGTACATAACTCTAAACAAAAATATCTGTTAATATATATGATTTATGTTTAAACATATAATGATTGTTTGAAGAGTATATGTGAATATTGGCTAAATAACAGACATTTGCTGTTACGTTGGTCAGATGCCAAACATTTGCCGTTACATACATTCATAAATATGTAATTACCGTACAAAACAGAAACTATACCCAGGCACAGCCCCGTAGCCAAGGGGGGGGGGGCACTGGGGGGGGCGTGCCCCCCGCCCGCCCTGCTAGGTGTGGAGTGCCCCCCGCTTAAAAAAGAAGAAAAAGAGGAAAAAAAGAAGAAAAAGATGAAAAAATAAAGAAAAAGTAAAGGTGTCCCCTTGCTGGGTATTGGTGCCTCCCTGCTTACTTTGACCTGGCTACGGGCCTGCCCAGGCATACTTTAAAACAAAATCGTTACTGTGAACGGGATGCTATGAGTCAGTTCAGAGTTGTTTTGTTTGATTTTTTATTTAAGAAAATAAATAAAATGATGCTCTATATATTAGCGAGAGATGGATTCAAACAGAGGATAAAAATATATACCCATAAATTAAGAGATTTAGAACTTTTATTGAACTATGTTAATTTCTATACAACCTAGTGACCTTTTGTTAGGCGGACCTTTTTATTTTACGTGAGTGGCAAGTATTTAATTTATCATAAACGTACAACTGCACCGCCCCTTTCATTTATTGAGGATCCGCAACAATGTAATGAATCTAATGTAGGCGGCGGACTCCTTTAAGTGAACATCTTAAAATCGTTTTTTTTTTCAACTTATTAGATTTTAAAATCAATCTATTCCCTAAAATCTTAATAGTTTGAATAGCTTCTAGCCCTAACATTTCGTATAAATTATATATAATGCATTCACTTAACGCAACCGGAAACGATCGTAAAAGTGTAGAGTATTAGCTGAGAATGGGGGAGAATTGGATGTTTAATTGAAACAAGTGATTCAATCTTGCACATTTTGTGTAACATTTGTAACCACAAGAGAACGTTGTGTCAAGTGGCACTTGAAAACAAATCATAAGTTGTCGGAACTGTGAGTAGGGATTTGGGGAGAGGTATAACTTATATATTAAAAAAAAGAAATAAGCGATTTTCAGTTTAGTTTGAATAGTTACATTATGTGTGTTCGTTCCTTCATGTTCATGGCGTTTTTGCCATCTCAGCTGCCTCCCGTGTCCTCAATTTGTCTATCTGTATGTCCGTCTGTCTATTTGTGGATCTATCTGCCTATATATTTATATATGCATTTTTGACTCTTTATATGTATGTCTGTCTATCTATCTGCCTGCATATTTATACATCTATTTCTTTGTCTGTTTATCTGTATGTCTGTTAACCTATCTGCCTGCATATTTATACATCTATTTCTTTGTCCGTTTATCCGTATGTCTGTTAACCTATCTGCCTGCATATGTATACATCTATTTCTTTGTCTGTTTATCTGTATGTCTGTTAACCTATCTGCCTGCATATTTGTACATCTATTTCTTTGTCTGTTTACTTGTATGTCTGTTAACCTATCTGCCTGCATATTTGTACATCTATTTCTTTGTCTGTTTACTTGTATGTCAGTTAACCTATCTGCCTGCATATTTGTACATCTATTTCTTTGTCTGTTTACCTATATGTCTGTTAACCTATCTATGGATAAGCATTTATGAATAAGATTAGCATTCTGAAGATTAAGGACAACTAAGTTTTCACTTACTTTCACAACGAATACAATTAAAATAGAAAATCCATAGAAATATTTTATACCAACAAAAGCTTTGAGTAACCATTTTGAAAAACCAATTTTTTTCCCCTAAAAAATTTAACAGAAGACGAAAATAAAGACGTGACGTGGCATCTGATACAAAACTTAAGTCACGTCAAGTCATGACTGGGCCCTTTGAAATTTATTTTTATCGAGATATCGCTTTTGCATTAATTTAAAATACGATTTTAGAAATTAAATGAGAACATGTTCGTCCATTGAAGTACTAGACATCTTATAAAACTGCTGATAAAAGGTTTGTGATTAGAGCTTATCAATGGCCCCTACTTTATCGTGCCATGATCAGAATCTTTATTTGTATTGGGGTGTGAGATATGACATTATTACCATAGGTGGTTTATTGATGTAAGACAATTCTATTAATGTAAGACTACTTTGATAAAGTAGAAAGGATAACGTACTGATTTTATGTGTGAAAAAATCCATAATCGTTTTGTTTTAGTCCTTTGTGACGGACACAATGTGTAAAGAGTTTGGTTTTGATTCTTGGTATTTCCCATATCACATGTCCATAATTTGAGAACCATTGTAATGACCCCATAACAAGATGAGATAATGAACATAGTTGAGCGTGGATACACTGATGATAACTGTTTGAATGTGGTCTTTAAATAGTTCACTTATAGGCGTAAAATGTAGACTAAATAGAAAGAAAGACCTAAAGTCAATAAAGATAATTACATACTTGGATAAAGGAAAATTTAGCGTGCGTGAGCTAAACAAACAAAAAAACACAAAACATAGTAATAACTACACATAATGAGATAGTAAATGTTTGTTAATAACTATTTGATAAAAATACGAATGTGTCCAAAAAAAAAATAACTGTACCAAGGATGGCAAAGGGGATTTTTACCAAAAGTGCAAAAGTAAGAGCCAAGTGAAATTTTAAATTTATTTGCTCGTGCCAGTACTCAGAAGGGGTGGTATTGGCATTAACAACTGAAGGCGTATGGCCTGTGTTGGTTTCAGCCCAGGGAATAGTGGTTCTCGGTATAGTTTTGAACTATTACACCGTGTTTTTCGTACTTTCACGTTCATGGCATTTGTACCTTGTCCGGAAAGGGGGGGGGGTCTTATGCCTTCTATTGTCTATTTGCATATTTACACATCTTTTTCTTCCGTAGGTCTGTTAACCTATGTATGAGTGGTCATATTTGAAATGGATAGGTCGCCTTAGATGTCTGTCCCCCAGTGGCGTAACGAGCTTTACTCGCGCCCGGAGTAAAATACCTTTTTAGCGCCCCCCCCCATTCGAAAACCACATATTATATGAAAATATTCCATTTGACGCCCCTTTGTGAGTGAGTAGCGCACGGGGCATGATGCCCCCTTGCACACCCCTCACTACGCCACTGCTGCCCCCCCCCTTCCCGAAACAGCAGCCCCTTATTTTCTAAAAGTTGTATTAAAAAATATACCATGTTTTTAATTTTTAGTATTATGGTTAGAGTACCAGAAGAAAATTTCTTTCTGGTGGTGCCAAGTTCGTCACGCGTGCCAAATAGTTGCCACTTATAAGCTATGGCCCTCCCCCCCCCCCTTCTTCACACTACCACTTCCCACATCCGACAATTTTTCATTCAATATACTAGTACATGTACTTGATATTCTAATGTTGTTTTTTTTTTATTTTAGTTGCAAAGAAGCGTAAATCGGAATGTGATGAAATAATTTCATCATTATTAAATGATATAGTAGAAGTGAAGACAAAATGTAAACATTACGTAAACTCAATGATTTGTTCCCAAGTCTTTTAAGTAGCTTATTTATAGTACAACAATATATATATATATATATATATATATATATATATATATATATATATAGGTTTCAAGGATCTTTTAAATTAATGGTAACCAATATGCGTTTCTCATAGATATTCAAAGGTGAACTTTTTTTTTCAACTCATTATTCTGATGAGGTACACGGGGAGACACCACGGAAGACAACATTTTTTGACGACCTAATTAGACATTTGTCCATCTCCATGAGTCACTCTTGGGTCTGTTTTGTTCTCCGCCTATACATTCTACCATCCTCTAGCCGCACCACGTCTATGGAAATTTTCATTTTCGGCGAAAGAGTAAATAAAACACTTCATATCCATCCATCCTGACGTCACTCAAAACACTTCTTCATGTCACACATCCTGACGTCACTCACTCTTACACTTTTATCAGCTGAGACTTTGTAAATAAGTCTTTTTTTTTTATTTTTTAAAAAGATCGCCGGAGTGATAAGTTAAACGACTAGTGTCATTTAAAAACACCAACGCAACCTAACTTAATATTGGGACCATCAAAGTAATCAGTATGATAGTAGAAAGTTATCATTTTTCGTTGTACACTTAAAAAGTATTTTTTTTTAATCTGTATTAAAACAGAGGAAGGTCACGCCCCTTACTTCACGTTAACCAATCAAAACTCATTGCCTCTAGATATAAAAAGTGTATATATATTTACGACAATAGATGAACAGATCAGTGATCCTCAAAGTCTGGCTCGGGGAGTCGATGAAAAGTGGGTCACACAAAATATTAGTTATTAGTCAAAAAAAAAATGAACCAGTTTTAATTTGAACTGTTCTTTCTTTTCATATATTTGTTTTCTTTATTAAACTTTTTTATTTCGAGTTGCTGTTTTTAAAATTTAAATCATCAAAAAGAAAGTAAAATTTTTGCTTCTTAATTAACCAAATTAAGAGCCAAACTCCTTCACTAAAAATGTCAAATATATTTTCATATTTAAATTTTTTTTTTTATTATTTAGGTTCAATGATAACAGCATTCATTTTTACTTTCTTGTATTGTGTTTGTAATGGTTGATAAACCGTATCACATTTTCCATGTGGTTACTTTGTATTTGGTCTTTAAATTATTTAGCCTCTGAAATATACACTGATTTATTATAGCAATGCCGTCAGTAAAATATATAAAATTTAGTTTTCACTTATGATGGTTTGACTATCAAGATTTCATTAAGGAACTATTTTGTGTAACTTTTTTTTTTAATTGTAATAATTTTTTTTCTTCTGTTACATCCTGGTATTATATATAAATTTTGAAACTGAGTTGGCTATTATAGTATTATTATAATTTAACAACATGTACTTTGATAAAGTTGAAAGCACTTAATATTAAGGTACACTGAAAGATATAGTTTAGCTATTGACTGTAGGTTGATTTCTATGTTTGTTGGTACTTAGACAATTGATGTTCTGCAAAAAGAAATAAAAATGTTTGTTTTCTTAAATAACCAATGAAACATTTTTTTTAATGTTTTATAAACCACAATAACTCTTGTTTAAATGTTTTGGTAAAGGGTAGGAGAAAAAACAATGACTAAAATATTTGTTAAAACTTTGAATTAAACTCAGAGAAAAATATAACAGAAACATGCTGCTGGGCGTGAACATAAAATAATTGTTGTACTTAAAAACACTGTTAGTATCTTATAGTGTGAGACTAAACAATACATTTTGTTGACTGTGCTCTATGACCCTGTGTGATTTGACTGTCTCGAGAGATAGTGTCAGTGCATTGTCCAGCTGCATCCTGATGGTTGTTTTTTTTTTTTTGTTTAAAGAAATACAAGAGGACACTTTGTATTTTACCTGATGACCGTGTCCCCCATCCTTTATCGTACATCTATGGTGGTGGTTCACATAATTTTGCGACCTACTGAACAACTTGCTCAATTTTTCGAAACTTGCTGGTAAAGAAAACAAATATATGAAAAGAAAGAACAGTTCAAATTAAAACTAGTTCATTTTTTTTTGACCGACTAATAACTAATATTTTTTGTGACCCACTTTTCATCGACTCCCCGAGCCAGATTTTGAGGATCACTGATCTGTTCATCTATTGTCGTAAATATATATATATATATACACTTATTATATCTAGAGGCAATGAGTTTTGATTGGTTAACGTGAAGTAAGGGGCGTGACCTTCCTCTCTTTAAATACAGATAAAATAAAAAAAAAATACTTTTTAAGTGTACAACGAAAAATGATAACTTTCTACTATCATACTGATTACTTTGATGGTCACAATATTAAGTTAGGTTGCGTTGGTGTTTTTAAATGACACTAGTCGTTTAACTTATCACTCCGGCGATCTTTTTAAAAAATAAAAAAAAAAAGACTTATTAACAAAGTCTCAGCTGATAAAAGTGTAAGAGTGAGTGACGTCAGGATGTGTGGACATGAAGAAGTGTTTTATTTGAGTGACGTCAGGATGTATGGACATGAAGAAGTGTTTTATTTGAGTGACGTCAGGATGTGTGGACATGAAGAAGTGTTTTATTTACTCTTTCGCCGAAAATGAAAATTTCCATAGACGTAGTGCGGCTAGAGGATGATAGAATGTATAGGTGGAGAACAAAACAGACCCAAGAGTGGCTCATGGAGCTGAACAAATGTCTAATTAGGTCGTCAAAAAATAAATGTTTTCTTCCATGGTGTCTCCCCGTGCACCTCATCAGAATAATGATAATTGGAAAAAAAAGTTCACCTTTGAATATCTATGAGAAACGCATATTGGTTACCATTAATTTAAAAGAGCCTTGAAACCTATATATATATATAGACGGAAATACATATAGACAATAGAGGGCATAAGAGCACCCCCCCCACCCTCCCTTTCCGGACAAGGTATAAATGCCATGAACGCGAAAGTACGGAAAAACACGGTGTAATACTTCAAAACTATACCGAGAACCGCTAATCCCTGAGCCGAAAACCCCGCCTTTAACACTAGCACCGGCCACACACCTTCAGTTTAAAATTTCACTTAGCTCTATTTCGCACTTTGGTAAAAATCCCCTTTGCCATCCTTGGTAGTTGTTTTTTTTTGACACATTCGCCTTTTTATTAAACAGTTATAAACAAACATTTAATATCTCATTCATATGTAGGTATTACCTTATATATCTATGGGTATTACTATGTTTTGTGTTTTTGTTTGTTTGTTTGTTTAGCTCACTCACGCTAAATTTTCCTTTATTCAAGTATGTAATTACCTTAATTGACTTAGGTCTTTCTTTCTAAATAGTCTACATATTTTACGCCTATAAGTGAACTGTTTAAAGACCACCTTTAAACAGTTTATCATCAGTGTATCCACGCTCAACTATGTTCATTATCGCATCTTGTTTTGGGGTCATTACAATGGTTCACAAATTATGGACATGTGATATGGGAAATACCAAGAATCAAAACAAAACTCGTTTCACATTGTGTCGGTCACAAGGGACTAAAATAAATACGATTATGGATTTTTTTTCACACATAAAATAAAATATATTATCCTTTCTACTTCATCAAACTAGTCAAAATAAAATTGTCTTACATTAGTAAACCACATGTGGTAATAGTATCATATTTCACACCCCCAATACGAACAAGCTTCTGATCATGGCACGATGAAGTAGGGCCATTGATAAGCTCTAATCACAAACCTTTTATTAGTTTTATCAGCAGTTTTATAAGATGTCTAGTACTGCGATGGACGAACCTGTCCTCATTTAATTTCTCAAATCGTATTTTAAATTAATGAAAAAGCGATATATCGATAAAAATATGTCTCAAAGGGTCCAGTCATGACTTGACGTGACTTAAGTTTTGTATCAGATGTCACGTCACGTCTTTATTTTCATCTTTTGTTAATTTTTTTGGGGAAAAAAATTGTTTTTTCAAAATGGTTACTCAAAGCTTTTGTTGGTATAAAATATTTCTATGGATTTTCTATTTTAGTTGTATTCGTTGTGAAAGTAAGTGAAAAATTGGTTGTCCTTAATCTTCAGATTGCTAATCTTATTCATATATGAATATCCATAGATAGGTTAACTGACATACAGATAAACAGACAAAGAAATAGATGTATAAACATGCAGTCAGATAGATAGACAGACATACAGATAAAGAGTCAAAGAAATATATATATAAATATTTAGGCAGATAAATCCACAAATAGACGGACATACAGATAGACAAATTGAGGACATGGGAGGCAGCTGAGATGGCAAAAACGCCATGAACATGAAGGAACGAAACACACATCATGTAGCTATTCAAAACTAATCTGAAAATCGCTTATTTACAATTTTCTTTTTTTTTTAAATTATAATTTATATCTCTCCCCCAATCCCCACTCACAGTTCCGACAGTTTATTATTTATTTTCAAGTGCCACTTGACACAACGTTCTCTTGTGGTTACAAATGTTACACAAAATGTGCAGATTGAATCACTTGTTTCAATTAAACATCCAATTCTACCCCATTTTCAGCTAAAACTCTACATTTTAACGATCGTTTCCGGTTGCGTTAAGTGAATGCATTATCTATAATTTATACGAAATGTTAGGATTAGAAACTATTAAAACCTATTAAGATTTTAGGGAATAGATTGATTTTAAAATCTAATAAGTTGAAATAAAAAAAAACAACCGATTTTAAGATGTTTACTTAAAGGAGTCCTCCGCCCACATCAGATTCATTACATTGTTGCGGATCTTGAATAAATGAAAAGGATGATGCAGTTGTACGTTCAAGATAAATTAAGTACTTGCCACTCACGTCAAGTAAAGAGGTCAGCCTAACAAAAGGTCAATAGGTTGTATAGAAATTAACAAAGTTCTATAAAAGTTCTAAATCTCTTAATTTATGCTCTATGTTTTCAATCACTGTTTTAATCGATTCTCTCGCTAATATATAGAGCATCCTTTTATTTATTTCTTAAATAAAAAAAAATGAAACAAAACAACTCTGAACTGACTCATAGCATCCCGTTCACAGTAACTATTTGGCTTATTTTTTTTAAAAATATGCCTGGTTTAGTTTATGTTTTGTACGGTAATTACATATTTATGAATGTATGTAACGGCAAATGTTTGGCATCCGATCAATGTAACGGCAAATGTTTGTTATTTAGCCAATATTCAAATATACTCTTCAAACAATCATTATATGTTTAAACATTAATTATATATTAACATACATTTTTGTAAGAGTTGTGTACACGAGTAAAAAATGGCCATTTAAAAAAAAAAATCTCTTTAAAATGCAACCGTCATGTGGAGAAATTAGGCTTCACAAAATATTGAAACTTTAAAAAAAAATTTCCTATTTGTCAATGAAAATAATTAATATGAAATGTCTTTTCAAAAATACGCATTCATTAAAATGCCTTGAATCTAAATGCGATAAAGATATTTATAGAAATTCGGATGAGTTAAAAATTAAAATTAAAGCGTGGGCGCCAATCTCCGATACCAGCTGCATTTCTTAATTCAGTAATTTATAGATCAATGGCATTTAAAGGAATTTTAGTTATAGTATACAATGTCCATTTTTTTATTGAACCGAGTTTGGAGACACGCTTAGTCGTGAATATTTTGAAGTTTTAGAAATGTCATGTCGTAATTTTACCAGCCTGAAAATGCGCCCAAGATTTAATTTTTTATCAAGATTTTGTTTTCAGCTACAATTGTAAACACTTCACAGACCCATAGCTCAGTGACGCAACTGCCATAGCTTTCTATCAGATTGTACCAACCAAGTAATTCTTCACTACCACATTGCACTCCGTTTCCTTTTTTTTAAACCTCTATCACTTCTCTTGCACGATATCGGACCTTTATATCTATGCATGACGCCAAAAGCTCTTTCTCAATTTCCCCCCTTGAATAAACATTAGTACAAAACATAATTATCTAGCTGTCTACAAGTTTCTAATTAAATGACTCGAACATTATAAAATAGTGCATTTTCAACAAGAATATACACATGTTCAAAATCTCAAATTGATTAAAACTAAGAAACTCGTGATAATTGATTTCCTATTTTCCCTAAACACGACAAACACTTGAACCGTCAGACGGACTGAATTGAATGAAATCGTTATGACCATTTTTTTTAAAGGATATGCTTTAACTTGTGTGACAATTAAATGTATTATAGTAAATTGTGTATTATGTTGGTGTTTTCTACATTATTTTATTTAAACGCATTGATTCATGTTTTTAAATTACCTTTTTTGTGCTGTGTCCCAACGAACCCTTTAAAAAAAATCAGTAAACCCCCCCCCCCATTACAATATATTCATTTTTTCTATATACATTTATTGACCAGGGGCGGATCCAGCTCAAATTCTGACCGTCTTCCAATCACGTTTCTAGAAAGCCCCCCCCCCCCCCAATTAACATAAGATCGACTGGTTGCCACTAAAACAAATTGTCATTCTTTATTTCTGACCGGCTTCCGGAAGACTGTGGAAGCCTGCCTGGATCCGCCCCTGTTGACTAATACGTACGTCCTATTGTTCCGATTGATTTTTTCATATCGTGAATTAACGTTGAATTTTTTTTTATTTGCTGAATTTATTTCGAGTAGTATGTAGCCTACACACTAAGCTACACTGATTACACAATCACCATCAGCCAATCAATTTGTTTAAAACCAACTTAAAATTTAAAAAAAAAAAAACGTAATAAATAGCGTAAATAAATAATGTATCTCTTTAACCAGTTACCAACAATATGACGAGTCTTCCTTCATGTGACTTTGACAAATCAGTTTGTACTTACTCCAGTCACAGTAACCATAGTTCACTGCAGTGGGAACTTGCAAATGGTGCATCTGGTGGACCTTTGATGAATGATTGGCAGCCACCAGAAACAAAATCAAACGGTAAATGTTGAGAAAATCTTATACTTATATTAAACTTGTTTTAGACGATCTTATACTTTATTAAACTTGTTTTAGACGATCTTATACTTTACTAAACTTGTTTTAGACGATCTTATACTTTATTAAACTTGTTTTAGACAATCTTATACTTTATTAAACTTGTTTTAGACAATCTTATACTTTATTAAACTTGTTTTAGACGATCTTATAATTTTTAAAACTTGTTTGAGACGATCCTACAGTGGCGTCACTATGGTTGGTGTCATCATGTGCGGAAAATTTAAGGGTGTCATTTCCCCTCCCTTCAAAACTTCCACCATGAGCAATTGACATATTTGAAATAGTCCAGCACTAGACCTGAGAGAATTTACTTTAAAATACTTTAGCGATAAAAACGATTGTATTACTGACTGTATAACAGAAATATTTATATTACATTCACTAAACTGAGTTTGTAAACTACGTCTACATTTTCATGAAATCACGTGACTACATGCGTCCTTTTTTAAAAAACAAAAACGTTTGCAAAAAAAAAAAAAACAACTCTAGATTGTTCCGAGCAGCTTTGAAATGTATCGATTTACTTGTTTTTAATTATGATCGGTTATAAATCCGAGTACACAGATTTTTTTTGCTATGTATTTTAAAACTGTTCCTTTTGGTAAAGTAAAGTTCCCTTAACCCTAACGGGCCATCTGGGCAGATGAAGTGTAGAATTCATCTGTTTCTATAGCATCGGCATAAGAAGGGATTGTGTGGTTAGCTCAACGCCCAGCCGCCTTTACTTCCCCAACTTAAAGTCAGGTACCCATTTAAAGCTGGGTGGACTTGTGGGACGACTTTGAAACACATTTTCACCTAAAAAAATTCCACATGGTTCTCACAGAGGATCAAACCCAGGACTCTCAGGTCGACAGTCGAGTATCTACACCACTCGGCCACCCGTCCCACTTGTTCCTTTTGGTGTCACCCCTAAAATGGTGTCCCGGTGCGACCCGCACCCTGGCAGTGAAGCCACTGCAATCTTATACTTTAAAAAAAAAACTTGTTGCAGATAATATTATACTTTTTAAAACTTGTTTCAGACAATGTTATACTTTTAAAAACTTGTTCATAAGAAAAGTTAAGTGCAGACATACATCAGTTGAGGCTGAAGAAAATATTGGGCACCTTAAAAAAGAGAAATATTAAAGAGTTTGAAATTGATCTCTGTGGTGCCTCTCAAAAGTCGAGGTCGACCAAACGCACCCGGTGTACCCGTCCTTGATTTCGCCTCTGGTCTCCACCAACAATTTAAAACTACACCCTTCGATTGTCTATTTACACTGCATTCGTACTTGGATAGTCCATTAAAAATAGTTTTGGCTGGAATACACAAGATTGAAATCGAAATTAATAACGCCACAGATTTAAGACTGGGTCACAGATATAAGACTGGGCCACAGATATAAGACTGGGCCACAGATATAAGACTGGGCCACAGATATAAAACTGGGCCACACATATAAGACTGGGCCACATATATAAGACTGGGTCACAGATATAAGACTGGGCCACAGATATAAGACTGGGCCACAGATATAAGACTGGGTCACAGATATAAGACTGGGCCACAGATATAAGACTGGGCCACATATATAAGACTGGGCCACATATATAAGACTGGGTCACAGACATAAGACAGGGCCACAGATATAAGACTGGGCCACATATATAAGACTGTGCCACAGATATAAGACTGGGCCACATATATAAGACTGGGCCACATATATAAGACTGGGCCACAGATATAAGACTGGGCCACAGATATAAGACTGGGCAACAGATATAAGACTGGGCCACAGATATAAGACTGGGCCACATATATAAGACTAGGACACAGAGATAAGACTGGGCCACATATATAAGATTATGGATTAATTATGTCTATTAAAAAATTATTCTGGGTTTGTCATGTACAAATGTCATTAATGTTAACAACTTCAGCACATAAAATCTTATGTTGAGAACACGTTTACATTTATCATTTAATGTATGTTATATAATTATAATATTAAATTATCGGTTATAATACACAAAGCTACATAATTTCCATTCCAAGAAGCGCAAAAATAAAATTATAATGATCTAAACATTTATTTTTAAACATAGGTTCCTATATGTTTCTCAATGTCAGTGACCCACATATTCCCATCAACACAACTGCTCTCATCAGCGCTGAGTTACCTACAGGTGTCACACCAATATGTATTGAATTTCATTATGCCACGACTGGTGACCAGAAGCATGACATCCGACTGTACGGTCAAACTGACCCTGGGTATGGCTCACGATTAAGTGATGAACTGATTGGTGAAAGAAAGAATATCAACACAGATCGTCAGTGGTGTACAGCAAACATTGTTACCTGCACAAGTAAACTCTATGTATGTATCATGGTCTACTTTCATTTCATTTTTCATGTATATATATATATATATATATATATATATATATATATATATATATATATATTAGGGTTAGTACTTTTTGTGAACAAAATATGAAAATAATATTAATTTATTTTTTTTTACTCAAAAAAAAAACAACTAAAACCTTCCTCACCAACGCCATCTCGTGTTTACAAATAAGAAGCGTTTTTCAATAAAATTACTTCTTTATGGATTGCGCATTAACTTTATAGGGTATTTTTACCTCCATGTTTATTTTAAATTTTAAGTGCACTGTTTTAGTGTATTATGCGTCTACTGCAACTGTACCAAAGATAATCAAATCTTATATATTTGGTAATTGTCACGAGTGGTCTGCTTGGAATTTGGAAAGTCTGCTTGGTTGATTTGAGAATATTGTATTCTTTTATTTCTATGTCATTCAACTGTAATCGTCTGTTGGTAATTAATTTTGTAGGAAAGCAAATTTGTCAACAAATAAAGCTTGTAAAGTTTTAAAAATAATAAGCGAACACTCTCCCAATATTGAAGCTCCATCGCAGTCAGGAGTGTATAAGGCAACCTATAAAGAAGCAGATTTGTTGAAGTTGCAGTTTATAAAAACAGCTTGCAAAATTTTGAATGGTGCATACATTTTGACAAAAAAAGAATAGAAAGAGAAAAACAAGTTGTTTTACTGAAAAACGTTGAAAAAGAAATTAGATTAGCCATATTGTCTCTGACAAATGGAAAAGCAGAGACAATATTTACAGCGAATAGGGCTGTTCTAGCTGAATACGAACTATATTCATGTATCCGAGTAATTATTTGCGATACAAGGAATACAAATTCTGGCAGCAAAAATGGTGTGGTACGCAAGCTGCAAAATTACTGTCAACAGAACAGTGGACAAACCCCTCAGTACATAGGCTGCCAGCTTAATATTTTAGGCCTAGTACTCAAGCATGCTATGGATTCTGTTTTCGGCAGGGAAACTTCTAATCCAAACATTTCTTATCCATTTGTTGCTGAAAATAGCGCAAATTACGAGTCACTTAAAGAGTCACTTTATTCTCAAGATAGTAGTTCAGAAATCATGTCAAAAAACAAAGGATGGAAGACGACATGAAGTACTTACATCATTTGACGCAAGAATTTCACTATTACGAATGAAATAAAACATTTCCAGTAATTCACTTCCACAGACTGACGGCTTTAAGTAATGCTCGTTGGAATTCTAGTGCAATACTAGCACTTCTGGCATTCCGGAAAATAGAAACGAGAAATTTTTATTTTATTCTCACTAATGATGAAGCATAAAACTTAATTTATATTTCTTATGCTGTCCTTTATTATCATTTCATATTTTGAACATCTCTATACTCATGCTTATATGCATTGCACTTGTTGTTCTTATGTAACTTTCCATTACAGTGTTGTTCTATATATATTAATATATGATATTCGTTTTATGGTTTGGTGGGGAAGGTTTTTCAAATATTTTTCAGAAAAGGTTATTTGTGTCATAATACACTCATTAAAAGCCACCTTTTCTTGCCATGTAAATATGAGGTTACAAAAAAGTCATAACCCTAATATATATATATATATATATATATATATATATATATAATCCTTTCAGGGCCCGTAGAAAAATATGGCCACTAGCGCAGCTTTAGCTCAGTTCTAGGGCCCATGGAAAAATATGGCAACTAGCGCAGCTTTAGCTCAATTATCAGGCCCAAGGAAAAAATATGGCAACTAGCGCAGCTTTAGCTCAATTATCGGGCCCATGAAAAAATATGGCAAATAGCGCAGCTTCAGCCCAATTCTCTCTCAAACAAATATAATAAATATTGAAAACAACGGACCCCAAGGATTGACTAGTGTAAGGGTACACCCACCCCAATTGCGACAGCCCGGATCTCAGTGTATAGAACAGCTTTTTAAACATAATTAGACAATTTTAAATTATGCTCTCACCTTTGGTAACTTCTCAACTATGGCTTTCCCTATGCTGTATTACCACTTTAGGAAAAAAGAAATACAAAAATAAATGTAGTGTTAAATAATAAGACTACTTTATAATGTTTTGAATCATTTAACTGATGTTGCGTGTTACTACTATCCTGCCTTCATTCATTGCAATAAAATTTACTAAATGTTAAAAAAAATATGGTGTTATAAATATCTACTGCAGTGTTTTCCAAACTTTCGACATCTATGACCCGCCTTTATTGTTTTCATAATACTGAGAACCCCAAGTAACAAAAAAAAATACATATTGTTATTAAGCCCTTGTTTCCCCTCTTTCATTATTTTCATGTTTTCCCGATGTTCTCAGTTCTGTACAGCGCATACCCCCGAAAATCTCTTCGTCACATTTTGGGAAACATTGAGCTACTCTATAACAATGAAATCTATTCAATCAATGTAAAGCAAAAGTTAATTAATAATATTTTTTTTTCAGATCGCGTTGGAAAGTGCTAACGTGTCTCCAGAAAGTTTTATTGCAGTAGACTTTATAAAGCTAAACAAATCAAATTTGTTGTGTGATAAAAATTCTACCTTTATGAATCAATTATTTACTCAATGTCCTACTTTGAATACAAATAAATCTGCAAGTATTTTAACAAAAACAATATCCGTATCAAGTACGTCAATAAAAACACCACCAATAGCAAGTACATCAACAAATACACCATCAACAGCACATACGTCAATAAATACACCATCAACAACAAGTCCGTCAATAAATACACCATCAACAGCAAGTACGTCAATAAATACACCATCAACAGCAAGTACGTCAACAAAAACACCATCAAAAGATACTACGTCTGCAAAAACACCATCAACAGCAAGTACGTCAATAAATACAACATCAACAGCAAGTACGTCAATAAAAACACCATCAACAGCAAGTACGTCAATAAATACACCATCAACAGCAAGTACGTCAATAAATACACCATCAACAGCAAGTACATCAATAAAAACACTATCCACAGCAAGTACATCAATAAAAACACTATCCACAGCAAGTACATCAATAAACACACCATCAACAGCAAGTACGTCAATAAATACACCACCAACAGCAAGTACGTCAATAAATACACCATCAACAGCAGGTACGTCAATAAATACACCATCAACAGCAGGTACGTCAACAACTATATCATCAACAGCAAGTACGTCTACAAAAACACCATCAACAACAAGTATGTCAATAAATACACCATCAACAGCACGTACGTCAATAAATACACCATCAACAGCAGGTACGTCAACAACTATATCATCAACAGCAAGTACGTCTACAAAAAGACCATCAACAACAAGTATGTCAATAAATACACCATCAACAGCACGTACGTCAATAAATACACCATCAACAGCAGGTACGTCAATAAATACACCATCAACAGCAGGTACGTCAACAACTATATCATCAACAGCAAGTACGTCTACAAAAACACCATCAACAACAAGTATGTCAATAAATACACCATCAACAGCACGTACGTCAATAAATACACCATCAACAGCAGGTACGTCAACAACTATATCATCAACAGCAAGTACGTCTACAAAAACACCATCAACAGCAAGTACGCCAATAAATACACCACCAACAGCAAGTACGTCAATAAATACACCATCAACAGCAAGTACGTCAATAAATACACCATCAACAGCAGGTACGTCAACAACTATATCATCAACAGCAAGTACGTCTACAAAAACACCATCAACAACAAGTATGTCAATAAATACACCATCAACAGCACGTACGTCAATAAATACACCATCAACAGCACGTACGTCAATAAATACACCATCAACAGCACGTACGTCAATAAATACACCATCAACAGCACGTACGTTAATAAATACACCATCAACAGCACGTACGTCAATAAATACACCATCAACAGCAAGTACGTCCACAAAAACACCATCAACAGCAAGTACGTCAATAAATACACCATCAACAGCAAGTAAGTCTACAAAAACACCATCAACAGCAAGTACGTCAATAAATACACCATCAACAGCACGTACGTCAATAAATACACCATCAACAGCAAGTACGCCATTAAATACATCATCAACAGCAAGTACGTCAACAAAAACACCATCAAAAGCTACTACGTCTACAAAAACACCATCAACAGCAAGTACGTTAATAAAAACAACATCAACAGCAATTACGTCAATAAATACACCATCAGCAGCAAGTACGTCAACAAAAACACCACCAACATCAAACTTTGTATCATCAACCATGAAAGAGACAACCATTAAAACAACAAGCTTTTTAAACGTCAGCAGCCCACGTGTCTTGACAACATCCTCTGACTCTATAACCCAATCATCCAACGGTTCGGTGTCTACTAGTTCATTGACATCACTGATCTTCTCGTCTCCGTCACCAAGCGCTACTCCTATCAATTCATCAACATCGCATGTAGTCAACAGCAGCAAAACAGGAGCAGGATTGACAACATCGATCATTTCTGTCATCACAAAACAGCCAGTGTCTACATCTTCTAAATTTATCTCAACAATGACAGCGGCTGAAGACGCTGGTAATGTTGCTAAGCATGATTCTGTGAAGGGAGGTACAAGTGAAACTACGACGATACTCATCGCTGTATTTTGTTCACTAGGGGGCGTCTTTGTTGCAGTTGGTTTTGCTGTTTTCTTTATACGACGTCGAAGAAACGGTGGATCTAAAACAAAAAATTACATCACAGACGACATTGTTGTAGAAACACCGGCTGTAAACAATAAAGACTATCCGATGTCTTTATTAGAAAATAAAGACAATTAACATTTTATTTATAAAATTTACCTGAGCTTTTTTTTTGTTTGACAAAATATAGTGAGTCCTCAGAATCTGAACCTAATCCGCTTTTAAAATAGGTCACATTTCAATTCAAATCAGTGTTTTTTTTTCCCTTTTTTCTATTTGTGGGAGGGGATAAGTATATCTATTTAATCATATATAATTTCTATATACCATCTCCTTTTTATCAACAAGTGCCAAACTTTGGGTCCCCCCCCCCCAAAAAGGTATATACATAGGGACCGTTCCCTCATATAACATAAAATTTAATAAAAAATTACTCCGTCCAATAATACCATTTTATGACAGAACTTAGGACCTACTCTCCATAATTATGTTACCCTCCCCCCTTCTTTCTTGTTAGCCTTTACCTGATGAAGATTTTTGCATGCCCTTAATCGCTAAGAAATATTTTATTCATTGCTTAATGAATTTACACATACAGATGAATAATAGAAAATACACCGTAAAATGAAAAGTACACTACAGAAACATTTGTGACTTTATAATGTTGTAATTTTGTCATGTGAACAACTATCAAACCTCATTCCCCAATTGGTCGACGTAATAAATCGACGGCACCTTCCCTTTTAAATAATATACAATAAATGTATTCTTCGATCCCTAAATATCAATTATCTGAAAGTTTAGTTCCACAAACTCAATTTAAAAAGATTTGCGGGAAAAACGATTTAAATTCAATGTTAAAAATTTGAATGGCAAAAAATACTTAGACTAAAGTATTATTAAGAAAAAAAAAAGAAAGTAAACCCAACAGAAAGTAAACCCAACAGAAAGTAAACCCAACAGAAAGTAAACCCAACATAATATTAGAATTAAAAAAACGTTGTCTCGTAAAAATAAAATTTTTACAAGCTTTTAATTAGTGTGTTCCACTTTCTGTTTGTTTGTCTATAAATCTTTCAACTCAACTTAGGACCTGATCTAATTTAGTAAGAAAGCTCACATTTGAAACACGTGTGTAGCCTACAAGTCAGTACACTATCTTAATAATTTCAGTCCATGAATTAAAATCTTGAAGAAGAATTACGAAGCTAATAAACCTTTTACTAATGTTTATACTGGGGAAAAAAATCATCTAAATATTATCAATCATTATGTTACTGTGTACAACATGTAATAGAAAGCTTAATTCTTTCAAAACTTAACAGTAAAGAATAAAAAAAAATGTGTATTAAATACGAGTTTACATTAGTTGATAATTAGAAATAAATAAATAATCTGTGCATATAGATGGACAATAAATAATACATGGGCATTTCTTATAGTGCCCTTCTTTGATCCAAACCACATCGAACGTTGAAATGGCCATTGTGGCACCACGGAATACAACGGTAGGCGACCGGACAAGACTGGAGTTACCCTGACCTACAAAAACACAACAGGGTCAAAATCAAAGAGCCGCAGAGCTAGACCGATCAAATAGCTTAGGGCTTTATCAAGTCTGAATCCGGCCCTGGCTGTGTCCAATGACTATATTAAGAGATAAGAGCTAAACGTCTCACTACATATCAGATAGCAGAATCATTGTATGGTATCAGATGTGATTTTTTTATGCTTCTGATTTCAATGTATACATTTATCTGACTATCTTTGAGATATTGTGTACACACGATTCATCTTTTCACTGAAAACGTCATGTTTATAATTAGCCTATATTTATGTCGTATTTATAATGCAAAAACGATTCATAAAAACAGCAAGCATTTCAGGAATTTTTGGCTCCATAAGGATTTTGTGACGTTTACGAGACTTACTGGAGTCGAATATACAAAATGAACATACAGTTTAGGTGGTTTTTAGTGTTTATGAACTTGTGTCACCTTGGTAATACTCTTTTTTAAATACTTTTATTTCAGGGTTTGGGTTTTTTAATTTGCTGTGTCTGGACACATAAAAATAAAACTGTCAGGCTTGTGATCAGTGATAGAAATCAATTCATATTTACAATGCTTCCGTCAAAGACAATGTTGACATAGAAGTGATCGGTCAGACCGCGAAAACAATAGAATGATGGCGAGTTGGGACCATTATGTACATAGCCGCCGGGTATCAACCAGGTAGAATAAATAATACATGGGACAATGTTGAATACAAGAATTAGAGGGAAAATATATGTCAGTGCGTGATATACTCCGTATAGAAGAACTGGATTTCTCAAAAAAAAAAAAATCACTGGGTAAAAGCTGGGGCGCACAACATGCGGCCTCACGGCTACTTGCGGCCATTGGAGTTGGTGATGGCGGCCGTGAAAAAAGAAAAAAATATATATATAAAGTCTGGCTGCCTTAAAAGCTAGAGTAGGACTTCAGCGCGGCCGACAGGGCTGAAAAGATTTTGTATCCCTCAGTAAGAGCCAACAATCAGTCTTTACAAGAGATGGACCAGATGAGACAACTATAAAAGTAAATAGATTTAGTGTTGTTTCTATACTTAATCTAAATGTAATACATATGGTTAGTTGGCAATTGCGAAGGGTTTACGATCATACATGTAGGCCTAAAGAAATTGTAAGGACCCAATAAAATTGTAAACGCCAACTTGTTTCTCTTGTAATAATGTAAATGTGAACATTAGAATATTATAGACTTTATATGTCTTTCAATCTCTATTCATCGCTGAAAATAATTCATCCATAGTGGCGGTCAATGTAATATATATAAATCTTTGTATTATCTAAGCCTTGGAGTTATTTTTTTTTTACATTTTAATAAAAGTATTTTAATTTTTTTTAAATATTACTTCATTTTATTTATGATAGTGCTAGGATAAAAATGAACTAAAATACTGTTTTATTATTATTTTTTTTTACAGTTAAGCACATACACGATTTTAATTTGATTCAGTTTAATATTTCAAACTATACTCGCGATCAATAGTTTAATGCTTTTTGATGTTTTTTTGTTGTTTTTTTATCTTTTTTTTTCAATTCATCTAACGACATTAATGTCCACTATTTTTGTAATCGAGTTTGTACTAAATCCAGAAATGAAAAAAAACAAAAATCAAGTTTTAATATCTTGTGGTTCATTTGTGTTTTAAAAAATTCAAATTTGTAATAATTCTTTAAAAATACACCCATATTAGCTATAAATGTCTGTTTATATGCCAGGTTTTTTAGAGCATTTTCTAAAAAAATGCTCTATTGTCCCCATTTTGTCTGTCTGTCTGTCATCACCCTAGATCTCAACAACCATAAGTCCTAGACCCATGATGTATATATCATTTTGTAGGTCTTGGCCTGCCAAGTGTACATCAAAAGTCCATTTTGCGATAGGACCTATGAGGGCCGGGCTTCAGGGCTCCTAAGGGGCTTATATATTATATATACACCTTGTACGTTCAATAACCCATTCATTTGGTGCGAAATACTGCAGCACGTAGTTTCAGCAAGATTTATTAAGAAACTCATCAAATGAAATAGTAAGCTTGTGTTCTGAGTTTAATTGAAAGTATCAGAGCTATGCAACAATTGACGGAGTTTTCGGACGATTAAATGACTATAATTTCGAATGTTTTCAATTATGAGTCCTATTTCAGTAACCACAAACCACTTGTAGTTAGATTTTAGAGACAATAATTTTTTTTCAAATATAAAGAAACGTCTTTATAATTTTTTTTTACAGATATATGCATTACACAATTGAATTTATAAACATTTACAAAATTTACAAATATTTACTGAAAGCTAACAAACGTACTGATACATAACACGAAAATGCGCTAACACGTCCTGTGTCCAGAATGGAACAGGCTTAATTGCTTGTTTTACTCTGTATGCCATGTGTTATGAGGGATGTTGATCTGCAAAAAGAGACTTAAACCTTCGTGCTAACGTAAAAAAAACCCATAATATTTAACATATTTAACATAGCTGTAAATGTGGAATCCAAGTGTATGTGTTGCTCGTTTCTTTAAAACATGTCTAGTAAAACAAGAAATCATTTATAGTTCTACTAATATAATTAATCTTATTTATTGACCTTTTCAAAACATCTTTTCGATCCTCATCAGGTAAATTTGTATCCACAAATGAAACATCACCACAATCTCAAGAATACAAGTGTTCATTTACTACAATAACCAATTCATCCTGCAATTTTGATAAAGATATCTGTAAATTTGTTTCAACATCACATTCTGGCTTACAGTGGATTAGAGCTACATCTGATGGGCCGTTAGTTCATGGACAAAATGGTAATCTAATATATATATATATATATATATATATATATTGTTATTACAATGAAACAAATGGAAGCACACATTTTTAAATTATTTGAATATATATATACATTTGTGCTTCCATTTTGATTCATTGTAATAACTTACATAAACCGGAGAGGGTTTACATTTTCCCAAGTACTGCTGAGTTGTCAAATGTAAAATATTAACTTCTGTTCATTTAATAAACGTGGACCAGACTTCCCAGTTTACTCGAGACACGTCCAAGAGTCTCATCATTTGTCCCGTCGTTCTAGAAAGGTGAGAAACAATTTATGTAATAGAATAAAACTAGCAGGAAAATTCAAAACTATATTGTAATCCCCTCTAAAATTAACACATGAACTAGACAACACATAAAAAAGGGTAAAATTAATAAACAAAGGTTTACATTCCGGACATATTGGTAATATATGAATTAGACACTTTTGTTTTTATTTTTACACTTCTTTCTTTTATACAATTTCTGATTGCAGGTAACAATGGCCACAATTTTTTTTATGTTTATGACTATATTACATTATCTTATGTTGATTGAATTTTAGATATAGGCCTATTTCCTATTAAATGATCAGAGACTTCGATATTTTTATTTAAGTTGTGCTTTGCATGGTTTTATTATAACATTTTAAAATATTTATAACATCAAATTATAAAATTATATCTAAATAATTACATTTATTTTTGTTGCCAAATGTTTCCGTATATTGTGGACTTTGCAATGTGGATATGATCTAGCATAATTCTTAAATTAATATTTATTATTGCATTTTTAGCTGTAGTTTTTAGTTTTGATTATAGCTGCTGAATTTACACATTATTGAATGCTTCAATAATTTTAGAAAAAATATATCCCAATATCCACATTATTTGTATTTTAAATGTTGTTTTTTAAACGAAATTTATTTTTATTAACTAATAATCCTGTTTTGATGCAGCGGATCAGAAACAAATATGCTTCCATAATTATTATTTATATTATTTTACATCGTATTTCTACTAACGATAGATCGATTCCAGACCTTTGTCATGGGTCTTAGATTCTAGGGATAAACACTGTGAGGGTTTATTTCATGGAATACGTCATTCAAAGAATAAAGGTTCTTGTCTAAGGTTTTTTATTTTATGTTACTAATTGTACGTTCATACCAGTACATCGGGCTAGAGACCGACTCTGTATCTTATATTCCCAGTCACTATGTCTCGGTCTTTAAGTGTAAAAGACTTCTTGTCCTTCTGGTGCCTTTATTAGATGGTACAGATCGGCCAGAGTGAAAACATACCTAAGCCCTTGTAATTTAATTCACCACAATGTCCTGTCGATCTTAATACTATTTTAATTTATTTGAAATTAATTGATAATGTTTACCATAAATAAATGTAGGGCCTAGATTATAATAATGTCCAGCCAGGAGATAGTAAAATAATTTTCTCAGTTGTTTCAATTTGTAGTAACAATTAAATCATTTTATTACTTCTGTCCTGTCAACAGAATCATACATGTATCTGGATGTAAAAAATCATGGTAACATTGACACAACAGCATCATTCAGTGTGCGTATTCCATTCACTAAATCTGTATGTATAGAGTTTCAAGTGGCTACAACTGGATCTACAAAATATAACATCAGTGTGTATGGACAACAGGGTAACCATGTACATGAAAATAGTGATTTCTTGTACGGTGAAATACATGATATCAATACAGGTGGACACTGGTACACAGTTTATCTCAACACTTGCTTATTTTATAAAAGTTTTGTAAGTTATTTTAGCATAAACATGTGTGTGTGTGTGTGTGTTTATTTTACTATTTTAAATGTAAATGTCTCTTGTCTATGTGTAGAGCTGTGATTCTCAAATTGTGGGTCGCGAGCTCATCTGAAGTGAGTCAAATCAAAAAGAAAATAAATAATTGCTTCATCCAGAATATATGCAGTAAATTTTTTAAAAATGCTTTATTCTTTCTTTATTTGTGGACTGCGATAGACTTGCCACGGTTAAAATGTCGCGAATTTCAATTCTTTTGAAACAATTGTAGTAAAGGAACATTACAAAGTTGTTTGTTTGTTTTTTTTTTGTTGTTTTTTTTTGTATCCTAAAGTTTTTTTTTAATTTTTTGAGACTGCAATTAAAATATTTTATATGTACTGGACACAGCGTTGCATATAATATTTTGATGATAATATTAAAAGATCTTTTTAATACTTTAATTCCAGATAAGTTTTGAAACCGCTAAAAGATCCAATGACGTTACCGTGGCCATTGATAACATCCAAATTTCAATGGCCAACATGACCTGTCCATCTAGTCCAAATAACTACCGACCATTACTTATCGTGTCACCTTTTGGTGATACCTCTACCCAAATAAAAACAAGTACCACTGAAAAATACACGTCCACTTTTAGTCCAAGTAAATCTGCAGTCACTGCAAGTATATCAACAATAACAACCAATACATTAAATGAATTCACTTCTAATACTGACAAGACAATAACAGATAAACTCAGTCCAAGTACATTAATTGAATCTTTTACCGACACTATCGTAGCAGATAATGTTTATCCACTTTTATCAAATGAATCTACTAACATCTACACAACAATAGAAAGTCATTTTAACACACATCTATCAAATGAATCTATTAATATTACCTACTCTACAATAACAGATAATTTTAGTTTACATATTGCAACCGATTTTCCTTATTCTACGTCAGCTACATCTACTATAAGTCAATCAATAACACCTACTCCCACCTATAGTACATCCATTTCTCAAATATTAAGCACCTTATCATCACATGAAGCCTTTATCGCACCTTCATCGACTACCAGACCAATGGATGAAATAGTCACCAAGACGACGCAGATATCTACACCACATGGCCTACTACCAACGGAAGATCCCCTCTGTACGACATCCCATTCTGGAACTCCATTCTGTACGTTTGATGAGCCTCAATGTCTGTACAGTAGTCATACCCTACAAGACAGTCACATCAGATGGGTGAAAACCACTGATCCCTCACTGGGATTCGGTAACTAGTGCTACAGATTCTTAAGCAAAATACCAAGGCTCACTATGCAGTAAAATTATAGTTTAAATCAAGTAATTATAATACCAGTACCATCTGATTGTATATGCTGCTAAAATGCTTAGCTGTGTTTTATATTTCTAAGCTAAATCCAATAATTTATACGTATTCACATACATAAGTGCAATGATTAGAACACATTGGTAGAGTACATTGCATATATATAGGTAACTTAAGTCACAGTATGATTCAACTGATTTCATTGGTCATTGTTCAGGCCACTACATGTACCTTGATGTCAGCGAGCCCCAGGCTCAAGTCAACACAACGGCCCTCATTAGCGCCCCACTAGCCGGTGACGTCACGGCCGTATGTGTTGAGTTTCAATATTCTACCACCGGTGACCTGGGGCATGACATCACAGTGTACTTACAGGATGACCCGGGATACGGCTCACGGCCAAGTGATCTCCTCATTGGTGAATTGAAGAATGTCAAATCAGCGGGGCATTGACACACGGCCACTGTTTACAGTTGCACTGAGCACAAAAACTATGTAAATATCTTTATTTTACTTTTTACAGATCACGGAAAATTTTTGTTTGTACCACCGTGTTCTTCCATATTTTACAACAAATTTACTACTGTATTCAATGCACCCATTTCTACAATACTAACCAACAAATTTCTGATCTTTATGACTTACTTATCCTCGCTATTTGTAAAAAAAAAAAGTAAATGTCAGGGTTCAAATCAGGCCCGTAGCGTGCGAGGGGGGCACGGGGAAGGGTCCCCCCTGCGTTTTGTCTGGCCCCCTCTGCTTATTTGCTCTACTTAGTAAAATGTATTACCTGCCCCCCCCCTGCTATTGCCTGGCCCCTGCTGTAGAATGCCTGGCCCCTGCTGTAGAATTTCCACGCTTCGGGGCTGGTTCAAATCAGTCATCTTTTTCATACTTAAGTTTAGAAATGTCATTAAAAAATGTTAATATTTATATTGAAATCTTAAACAGTATTTATTTTATATGAAGTGAATTCTTGATTTTTATTTAATAAAACTTTAGATATCATTTGAAAGTGCCAAGATTTCATCTTCAAGCACCGTGGCCATTGATAACATCAAGATAACACGCTCACACAGGATATGTGGCTCCAGCACACCAAATATTGGGAACCAATGCTCCACATCAACAGCGGGGACTCCGACCTGTAACTTTGACATATCTCAGTGTACATAAGTGAGTGCATCTGAAGATGGCAGCAGCCTGAACTGGGTGAGAACCTCTGATACAACTAATGGACCAGTGCACAGCAACTGGGAATTAAGAGGTGATGATAAACAGTGGTAAAACGATAGTTCACGTTTTGTTAAAAATTAAAGAGCTTAAAAGATTAATTTTTTTACTTACATGGATCTCTCACAAATCACTTTAGTTTTGACGACTGACTCTAAGGCGATGCTTCATTGACCATTGCATTGCATACTGCGGAAGAAATGCATAAGTACAGTCCTCAATGCATAAAGTATAATCCTCATTAGTATTAGTCACAGTAAATTTCTTACAAATTTTTGCAGTTACCATAGTATACGCCTTTATGTTGTTGAATGTAAAGCAGCTGAGACCACGTGACACTTGATAGGCGAATCGGCGGTATGCAAACACTTAATGCTATATCGAGAAATATTCTTTTAGTTGTAAAGAATGACTTTGTCTTGCAAGTAAATAGTCATCGTTAGTATATTATGTTGCTTTTTTAAAATAATTTATCTTCCAAAACACTTATAGTGACATAAAAATTTGGAGACGTTTTGATATGAATTCTTTGCGCTTAAGCATTCGCAATGACCTACCTTTCATGAGCCGTCTGACAGTGGGTCAGTTTTTGTCACAGACATGATGACTGCTGCAATATAAAAAAAAAATCCTTACCTTATAATATAGCAATGTATATAGTCGAGGATGAATCGTTAAAAATGTTTGTGTATCATTAAATCACTAAGTTCAGTATATTTTTTGGAATAATTGAAAATACTTGAACAGTTGTGAAGGGAATGGGGGGAGGTACATTCCCCCCCCCCCCCCCCTCCGTTGCAAAACATCTGCGGCAGACTGATTATTTTTGCCATAGTAATAATTTAAATGAAGTTTATAAGTACTGAATGTCACAAGCTAGCAGTAAGATTATGTGATGGCCATTGTCTTGGAGAAAATCCGAGTCCCAATCTGAATGGGTGAGGTCAAATATTTATTTGTACACAGCCACGTGACAGACGAATATAAAACAACTCAAGTCGGGTGTGTGCACATTAACAAACACTGATTTTATTTAATATGTATATATATATATATATATATATATATATATATATAATATATATATATATATAGCTCTTAAAAGAGCTCTTAGCTGTCTGTTAAGTTTACAAGATTGCAGTCTACAAGAGTTTAGCTCTAAAAAGAGATCTTAGATTTTTCTTTTAAGCAATATAACTGCGTGGTTGAGGGCGGTTGGAAGAGGCAGCTACAGTATTGTACCGACTCCAGGAGTCGGGAGTCAGAATAGATCCGCGGAGTCTGGACCACGATTAGTTTAACTCGTCTACTTTTATACTGTTGGGCCCCCTCAATGTGTTCCCTACTTTTATACTGTTGGGCCTTCTCAATGTGTTTTTTCTCTCAATGTGTTACCTACTTTTCCATTTAAATCAGAGCCCGTTGTCAAGACAGGTGGGGGGTATAATTACGCCCCCTCTCATCCACTCAGCTAACGGGGATTGTACTTTATTAAATTATCAGGAATGTTCAACTTGGTATCCAGAGTTGACCCTGCGCTGACCTAACGTAATCTATACTCCAAAAGCGACAGAAGATGGAATGTGTGTGTGTGTGTGTGTGTGTTATAGGGGTGTATGCAATACATTCATTTAGGAGAAACAGGAGTGGGGCTAAAAGAGGGGGGAGGGTGATGCTACTCGGAAGATGTCTTAAATTTTCAGTCTGTGGCTCTGAAGAAATATTAAGACATCGGCCCTATTACATTTTCACAATTCGAAATTGATTTTTTTAATTTTTTTTATTAGTATAAATAATTAATTTCACGCATTTAATTATATGTAGAGGCCTACATATTTTTCATATTCATCAAATCAAGTCGACTCCCAATCAGCTTAAATATGAATGTATGTCTTTAACATTCAATACGGTCACCTCGCAATATTGAACGTATCCGCGCTCGCAATAGAAATTACTGAATTATTTATTTTCCAGTAATTTATCAACTTCAAAAACAAATTGCCTAGAGTGCCCTAGAGCATTTCACAAGCTCACAGAATCTCGCAGCACATTGGCTGATAACGGCGACGTTTGGACAGCCATAATTGAGTGCGGCATCATTCTTCTTCCGAACCTCTTCCCGCCTTATCAGTTGGAAGAAAAAGTTATGTACTTCCAAGATCGATTCGTGTTGGAAGCTACAGAGAGAAGACCAGGCCATAATAGGCCTTAATATCCAGTGGCGCAACTAGACCAAACTTTTAGAGGGGGGGGCAAAAAAAATCACTTGTATTAAACATCATGAGATAAAACTTACTTATCATGTATCATGTGACTAATTTTGGACTAATCTTTTATTTTTTTTTATTTCGGGGGGGGGGGACAAATGCCCCCAATGCCTCCCCCCCCCTTGTTGGGCCACTGATAATATCCTAGTTTTGCAATGGATAAATGGATATAGCATATTTTTCAGGAGACTGTTACCCAATTACTACTCCCGGTCCGAAATACTGGGGTAAAACACTTTTTTTTGCTCCGCCCAGCTAGCGGTTCACAGATAGACCAGTGGAAAGCTTGTTGATCAGTGGGCGGCAATATGGTTGTCCCCTGGTTGCTGGTGAGCACTTTGAGATTCATTTCACGTAGAATCACTGTGAGCGTTTAAAGAGAGAAAAAGTAGGTCATTAATTAATTCAACTTAAACGTTAGTCAAGAATTCCTACTGCATTCTTCACACACACACACGCACACACACACACACACACACACACACACATACACATACACAGAAACTCGCCAACAACCTATTTGGTACTATCCACCTTCTTTAAAGGGACGAGATATAAGATATAGCTCAACGATAGGAAACATTTGCTATTGAAGTAATTTCTGAATCGAAATTGTTTTTGTTATATTTAATGAACAGTGCAAAGCAATATTTTTTTTTCCCAGATGAAAACGTTTATCGTTAAGCAGTCTAAAAAAATGTCTACAGAGCACTGAGTTTAAAACTTGGACACAGGCTCATTGACAGTTGATAAAAAAACAAAGTTAAGTTTTTTTTAATTTAAATAACTAATATAATAGAAAGTAATATACCTGCGATGTAATAACATTGTGTGATAAATGTCGAATAAATAAATTTCGGAAACTCATTACCCTGCTCAATGAGAGTTAACTCAGGCAGCTTCAAGATTCAAATTTAGGTTTTTTTTTTCTTAGCTTCTCTTTTAACGTATATGGAAAATAGATTAATGTGCTGAATATCATTTTAATTTTCAGCAGTTATAACTTATACAAACCAATTTATGTTTTAATTCATACTGTCTTCATATTCAATGTGTATTTAAAAAAATGTGTCTGCCAAATGTATCCGGCATCTTTTATCTAGTTTTAAATACGGTAGTTGTTTTTTTAGTGCTTTTTAGTGGTTTTGAGTCTGAGAACATTTCAGCTACAGACTAGGCCAACTATTTATGCAAAAATACATTTTTAACTAAGACAAATTTAATCTACCAAAAACGTCAACAAATGTTAGAATCTTTTAGCCTAAGTAACAATGAGTTTCTTCAGACACAGCCATGAGTCTATGGCCAGTTGTAAACACCTTAACAGTCTTTATTGATAGATCATCGGCCTTCACTTATACTGAGTGCAGTTGTTGTGTCACCCTTTTGTGACACTTAGCCTGTAACCATGTTGTGTCACCCTTTTGTGACACTTAGCCTGTAATCATGTTGTGTCACCCTTTTTGTGACACTTAGCCTGTAATCATGTTGTGTCCTTTTGTGACACTTAGCCTGTAATCATGTTGTGTCCTTTTGTGACACTTAGCCTGTAATCATGTTGCGTCACCCTTTTGTGACACTTAGCCTGTAATCATGTTGTGTCACCCTTTTGTGACACTTAGCCTGTAATCATGTTGTGTCACCCTTTTGTGACATTTAGCCTGTAATCATGTTGTGTCACCCTTTTGTGACATTTAGCCTGTAACCATGTTGTGTCACCCTTTTGTGACATTTAGCTTGTAACCATGTTGTGTCACCCTTTTGTGACATTTAGCTTGTAACCACGTTTTGTCCCCTTTTTATGTCAACCAGAAAAAGAAATCCTCCCAAACAAAGCAATGAGCCTTAAATATTTATGTGGGATTTGCATAGCTTAAAGGTTCACATAAATTGATGACACATTTATAAAAATATCTTATAGTATTGATTGTTTAAAGATTATAACAAATATCTTCTGTAAACGAAAACCTTGTCTATTTTTGTCATGTTTTGAATGATGCTTATAATATACTTATAGCACTTTAAGAGACCAAAGTAGATTTTTTTTAAACAGGTGACGAAGTTTACTTACGGATGGGTACTATCCTTACATGTGTTGCCTTATCTGATTAGTATCACTAGTTAACAATTTGGTCCAGATTTTCTTTTTTTTTATCAATGCAAAAGATAAATTGAGTGATAATATACACGCAAATGATATCGATTTTAAAGGATGGTTTAGATGTTCTGATAAAATATGACGAGTAACTTTTCGAAATATTTCATCAAATATAGAAACCAATATGCACCAACAGTTATAAAGAATACATTACAAGAAATAAGCAATGGGAAAAACGTTTTTCTTCGGACAATTTTTACTTATAATGTTACTTTACAAAGGTAAGTTAGTCATCATTGATGTTATGTTTTGTATTTGGAAGAAACGCCATTTTTCCTTTTGAAAAGACAAGATATGCGACTAATTGGCTCAGAAGTTCATAACATTCAAAAGGTATTGTTTTATTGATTCGTTTGTTTTGTAGAATACAAGTGGAAAAAGCAGGCGGTCAGAGCAGTTAGAAAGCTATAGTAAACGCTACTATTGTAACACGTCAATCCGAGACTGGAAAACAAAGAAGATATTTAAACAATTAATAATGTAGTGCGTAAAAAAATTGTAATTAATTTAAAAAAAAGATATTAAAAAAATAAATTTAAATAAGCTTTTACGTAAACGTAAAGGTACAAAAAAATCATTCATTATATGTTAGAAATATTTCTATAAATTATCATTACTAAAAATATAATCGTGGGTGTCCGTCAAGATATGTAGATTATCTATTTATTTATTGATACTTATCATCTAAAGCAGCGTTTCTCAAAGTATGGTAGGTGAAATGGTCCATATAGTCCGCGCTGCACCGGACTGAAAACACTGGGTAAACATGCACGGCTAAGGCGAAAACATGAAATGAGGGGAAACCAAAACCGAAGAAACTATATACTCAATTTTATTGATAGCAGTACTCAGTATTACGAAATAAAATAGGGTGTGCACACATATCGAAAGTTTGGGAAACACTGATCTATAGTAAAGACATATTTGATTGTATCCCTCCTCTTTTTATTTTAGTAATGACTATTAATTTAGACTAGCTGTACCCTGCAAAACCTTTGCCTATAGTTATATCCCCTAAGGCTTGATCGGTAGACTAGGTTATGTTTTTGGTTTCGGGCACATCCGATTTTTTCGTGATTGTATTTTAAGCTGGAATACTGTTGTATTAATTCTTTACTTTCGATTTAACGCAGAACCCAAATTGCTGTTATATATATTATATTTGAATGAAATATTTTTTTTTACCTTTCGTTGCATTTCATTATATGTGTGTGTGTGTGTGTGTGCGTGTATGGCTGGGTGTGTGCATGTTCATGTGTGCGTGTGTGTATCTATTATATATTTTAAGTTTTGAAAAAAAAACTTTCTATTGTTTGTGCTCACTTTAATATATATATATATATATAAATATATTGATTTGGCAAATCGTCATGTAAAATCTTTGTGTGCCTTCTCACTTAGATTAGAACAGGTTTATGATTCAGTTACAATGGTTTGAGGACACAAACATGGTCACGCAAAGAAAATAAAACCAATTAAAAGCTTATAAGAAGACATACAATAGTTGATTTTTATTAAGTAATTTAGTAACTTTTAAATTTAAAACTAAAATCACCTTTTTAATGCAGCTAATTTAACGTGCACTTTTTTCAAAGTCCGCCCTGTCCACTAACAGAACAATTTCTTTTTCTACTTTTGTTTTTGAAAGAGTTAGATATGAAGTGTCTATAAAATTCCTTAAATGTTTGTATTGCAAAGCATATCCACACTTGATACAAAGCTTTTTTTTTAGGGAAAATAAATTTCTTAATCTGATTTGTGTGCGTGTTTGTCAATTTAAGTTGATTTAGTTTTTTTTTTGATAATCTTTTCTAGGAAAGAAATAAATACATAAGATTATTCTCTGAGACTGTCATTTTCCGCATACGTTTCCATATCTTGCATATCTTCAATATTAACTTATTAAAAAGAAATTTCTATTTTACAGGTAATTTTGTATCAACCAATGAAACATCAACAAGTTCACAAGAATACCATTGTTCGTCAACATTATCAACAAATTCATCGTGCAATTTCGATAAAGATATTTGTCAATTTCGTTCAACGTCACATTCTGGTTTACAATGGATTAGAGCTACATCTAATGGACCGTTGGCTCATGGTGAAAATTAATAATGATAATTCATGAATGTCTCATGACACTTAGAAAATAGTATACAATATGTCAAATTCATTTGAGAACCTTTTCATTAGTCATATTGACATTTACGGCTACTTATAAAGGAGATTTGTTAACTACGTCAAAAAGAGAAAAATTAAAATTAAGTGTAAAGTAAGAAAAAAATGGTCCACAGATCTAGCACTTAAAAAAAAGAGATGTATCATTATGGAGTATTTCTTGGTTGATTCTCAATAACTGATCGGAATAAAGACACAGATTTCTACTGCCAGAAAACGAATAAAGACACAGATTTCTACTGCCAGATCACAATGATGACATTGACATGATTCTGACACATTAAATCCTAAATGACAAAGGCACACTATGATTGTTTTGAGTTGGCCTACACTATGCTACACTTGTTTAAAGTATGGTGTGGTTAACATAATTACATAATCAAGCCACTCATTACATTCACTTAATAAACTAAAACCTAATTTCCAAAAAGAAATAAAAAATATTTTACTTCAGTAGGTCTACTGCCACCAATAGAATTCTATTTTAATAACTTTGCTTATGTTTTCTGTATACATATTTTTTGTATAAAAAAAGATTCATCAGAGATATTTCATTTATTTATATTGCGTTATGAATAATAGATTAGCCAAAACTTTCATCTCTTGTAGATTTAGTTTTCGTTTGATACATTAGATGTTTTCAAAAAATATATTTGTTCTTTCAACAGAATCATACTTGTATCTGGATGTAAACAACCATGGTAACATTGACACCAGAGCATCATTCAGTGTGCATATTCCATTATCTAGATCTGCGTGTATAGAGTTTAAATTGGCTACAACTGGATCTACAAAATATAACATCAGTGTGTATGGGCAAAAGAGCAACCATGTACATGGCAACAAAGATATACTGTTTGGTGAAATAAATGATATCAGTACAGGTGGACACTGGTATACAGTTTATCTCAGCACTTGCATTTTTTCAAAAAAAATTGTAAGTTTGTTTATTTATTTTATTTATTTTGTTTGAATTTTTACAAAGTTGTATCAATATGTATCAATATATTTTTAGGAAAGATTTTTAGATGTTTCATTTCCATTAAAAGTGAACTTCATACTATTAACTTAGAACTTTTTGTCATAATAAGACCTTTTAGAAATTCAATGTCACAAACTCCATTCAGTAGTCAAATACAATTTTAAAAATAAAACTAAAACAACTGGTAATGTATCTCCCTAAATGATATCTCATCTATAACAAGTATTAATTATTTACACGTTATCCTGAACTAAAAATCGTCTTAACACTAAATTGAACATAAACTGTGATGGTGTTGTGTATTAGTTTGTGAGTTGCGCAGCGCTGTGTTTTTATGTGCGTATTCTTCCTAAGTGTCACTTGGTGCGTGGTGTTCAATAGGCAGTTGGGATGTTGATCTTGAGGAATGCGGACTTATTGTGGAGTATTATCGAAGGAGATAAATTTAGAGGCCCAATAAGATCCTATAAACAACAATGGTGTAAAGCAGATTTTCAGATATTTAAAACAAAAAAAAAAAAGGACTTGAATTCATAGCTGAGTTTAATTTTTAAAAAATGAAAATATTGTGTAACATTCGTAATTAATGAAGACCCTTAAACTATAAAAACTAATAATATTGATGTACAACTTACAAGTCTGGTGATTACTAACAGCAAAACGTCTCAACAAAATAAAAAACAACATCCAGTTGATCAGTAACACGATAACAGCAAGACATATCCTCCTGATGGTTTAAACTCACTAATAAACTTATTTTTCGCTCTTACCGATGAAATTCGACTTAAGTTAAAAGAAAAGATAATGTCGCATTTACTTGATAGGTCACGTGATTTAGCTGTCTCGATAGTCTACAATTTAACAGAAATCTTTGTGGGTATATTGTTTTATTTCTTGACCCTGTGAAATGCCTTTGATGGCTAATAGGGGAAATTGTCATTGGAAGCAACGGCCATGGAGTAGGACCCAAGACAAACGGCATTCGATGTGCGTCTTTCGGATATGAAACACAACTTCAACGTTATTGAGTACTCCGAAAATATCATTGAACAATTTTTAAAACGGCTTCATCGAATTGGCGAAGGAATACGGGTAATTTTGCGCGTGATTGTTGAGAAAGCTTATCAAAATGCATATGTAATTTTGTATTTAGCACAGAATGTAATTTCAAGAACGAAAACCCTACTACTTAAATATACCGTGACGATTATATTTATAGATAGCCTCCCCTTTACCAATAAATCTGAATATTTTTTTTAATTACTACTTTGAATTTTGAATATTGCTGTAACTTTATATATAGAATGACACACAAGACACGTGGGTTCAAAATAATTACACAATACTATTTATTTATTTATGAACATTTAATCTACAACTAAACTAAAGTAATACATCCAATATAAAACAACTCCAATCGAGTCAAACTTGTTGCGTAAGGAACTCGCTGTGCCAAAAATAACTAACTGTCCAATTTTTTCTCTGGTAACTAACTTATATTACAAAGAGTCCGAAGTAGATCCCCGCCCCTTCAAACCATGTCACGTGACTGGTCTCTAGATCACTAGATGAATCGTCCTGACGCTGGCGCCAGTTGAGGAGGGGAGGGGAGCGACAGTTGTTTCACCCCCCCCCCATCTCTTTTTTTTAAACACAACTGTCCAGGTGATAAAATGGTGCAGTCGTAGATAATTAGAAGGCAACAACCAAGCTTACGAGGGAGTCACAGAAATACTCCATATATTAGTTATCATTACTAAAATTAGGTGTGCAATTAAGTTGTCTATTTTTAAATGTAAATTGTAGTTTCTGCTGTTTTTCTTTTAGACTATTTAGACTATTCATGACCTATATATTTACAATCAAGACGTGGTGTGTGAAATAGAAATACATAATTACATATACATACATGTATACATACAAAAGTTCATACAATATAAAGATAGGGGAAAATATTACACAAAGAAGTACATCTTCAACCTGTAAAGAGCTGTTTTTTATAAACTTGACTTCGAATTGTAATTTTTTTAATTTAAGGCTACATATGTTTGTTTTTTACAGATACGTTTCGAAAGTACCAAGAGATCTAACAATGACACAGTTGCTATCGACAACATTAAAGTTTCAATGACCAACATGACATGTCCATCTGGTCCGACCAATTATAAACCTGTCTTGAATATATTAACTTCTGATTCAACTATAATTAAATCAGCAGCTAGAGCAATAGCAGCTGTAACATCAACAACAACTACTACTACATCAACAACAACAACTAAACCAACAACAACTAAACCTACAACAACTACTACGTCAACAACAACTACAACTAAACCAACAACAACTACTACATCAACAACAACATTACCGACAACAACTACTACATCGACAACAACTATACCGACAACAACTACTACATCGACAACAACTATACCGACAACAACTACTACATCGTCAACAACTATACCGACAACAACTACTACACCAACAACAACTACTACATCAACAACAACTACTACGTCAACAACAACTACTACGTCAACAACAACTATACCGACAACAATTACTACATCAACAACAACTATACCGACAACAACTACTACATCAACAACAACTATACCGACAACAACTACTACATCAACAACAACTATACCGACAACAACTACTACATCAACAACAACTACTACATCAACAACAACATTACCGACAACAACTACTACATCAACAACTATACCGACAACAACTACTACATCGACAACAACTATACCGACAACAGCTACTACATCAACTGCTACTAAACCGACAACAACTACAACTAAACCAACAACAACTACTGCTGATACAACTAAACCGACAACAACTACTTCATCAACAACTACTATACCGACAACAACTACTTCATCAACAACTACTATACCGACAACAACTACTACATCAACAACTACTATACCGACAACAACTACTACATCAACAACTACTATACCGACAACAGCTACTACATCAACAACTACTATACCGACAACAACTACTTCATCAACAACTACTATACCGACAACAACTACTACATCAACAACTACTAAACCGACAACAACTACTACAAAAACTACCACTTCTACACCAATGACCACTTCTAAACCAGCAACTACGACATCAACAAGCTTATCGACAACTTCTACAACAACAATAAGAACTACACAAACTGAAACAACTACAACAAAAAATGTTACTCAAGTAACAACCACTAGATCAATAACTACAACAGCGACGAACGCTTCGACGCGAAAGATACCAACCTCTACAAATAAAGAAACAATAATGACTACACCATCAGTATCAAACTCTACAACAACGCCACCAAAAGATTCGTCTATTACGTCAAATATAACAATAACAACATCATCAAACTCTTCCGATTCTGCAGTTGCTATGACAACGATGGCTTATACTGATTCTACATCCGAAACACTGTCAACAGCTTCTAAATTTGTAACAGAATTACCGACTGATAAAATTACTGAAATAGACAAAAGCTCTTTGGACCCATCTATTCCTAACACAACAAAGCTTACGAGCGATATTGTCATAAAATCAACTACAGACCCAAAAGGTAATCAAGAATATTTCAGCCATGGTGAGAGTGTATCAAAAGGAACAATTCTTATTGCCGTGTTCTGTAGTATTGGAGGAGTTGTTATAATTGCAGCTGTAGTAACGTGTTTTATTTGTGGAAAGAAGAGACAGAGTTCTCATCATAGACACTACCTTACAGATGAATTATCTGGAGAGCAAATATTTCACCAAGAAACTTTCATAATGTTTGAACGTTCCAAACCAAATTAAGACGTACAGCTTTAAAACAACATGATACAAATGGTATCCGGACAAAACTCCCCATTGACCTAGACTCCATGGACCCCCCCCCCTTTTTTTTTAGGACAAAAGCCTTAATTTTGTTCAGGTCCTAGACAAAGGTACATTAAGGGGAGGGGGGGGATTAGACTAATGTAATTTTGGGGCTTAGGAGGTCACCCCATTGGAATTGAAAAAAATACTGTTTGGGAGTTTCTTGAATAAATTATGGTGTGTACATAAAATTACATATATTGTTGAAATTAAAATAATGTTTAAACAGTGCCAGTTTAAATTTCAATATAATATTTCATTATATTGACACAATTATAAACCATTTTTTTAACACAATTTTTGTTACGTTATATAAATAAGTAGAACAACAATGTCGCTCAATTGGCCCACATAACGGAGAGGGCTACTAGACCAACTATAGAAAGCAAATGATGATTTGTTAAATAGTGAAAATTCAGTGGAAGGGGGGGGGCTGATGATTGATTATATTGTAATTTAATTTGATGTAATAAACATTTATACACTAATGAACATAACATATCCTCTCCTGACGACACAAATACACACGTCCTTCACCACACACACTAATGCCGGGTTTTCAACCGGTGGTACGTGCCTCTAGGGGTGCGGGAAAGGTTTATCAGAGTACGCAGCGACATATAAGTGCCCAAGTACCGCATTAGAAAGCTAGGCACGTTCCATTATAAAAAAATAAGTGCATAGTATTCGCGAACTTACTTGTGAGGGAATACACGCGGACATACTTTCGCACTTTTTGGGGTACAGTCGAGAAAAATGTTGCCCTATTGAACAGATAGTAATTACAAAAAATGACAAATACTAACTAATAGGACTAAATGTGATTCATTGGAATATGGATTTAAGGTAATAATACAGTACACACAATATAACGTTTTTACTTTGTAGTGAAAGTATCAGGTATTATTTTTGCAATTTGTTTTATAACTTGAATTTTTTTTTTCCGTGTTTTATTTTTTTTTTTAATTAACAAACAATTTGTCACTTAGCAATTTACCATTTAAATACAGGGTGTCCTTAAAAATTTACAGACGCGGTCAAAGTGTACTGCTTCTAGCCTGAGAGGGCGGCTCCGAGACTGAGGGGCTCCGAGACTAAGGGGCTCCGAGACTAAGGGGCTCCGAGACTAAGGGGCTCCGAGACTAAGGGGCTCCGAGACTGAAGGGCTCCGATCCCCTTTTCAATTCCCAGCGATTCCACCTTCCGTGCACTCATTGCACTCTCGGCTATGGCCGTAAATGTAAAAAAAAATCTACTAAAACTACAAAAACAACACCATTAATGGTTAATAGTATCAAAATATAATCATCTCATCATTAAAAGGACTTTGATTTTGCACTAAACAAATAGTTTTAGTCAAAGGTAAGGCCCATAACTTCCTGTTTCCATGCTGTCGTTATCACCCTGAAAAAACAACAGGTAAACAGCGAAATATGCGTATTTTACCTGGTTACTTTTCTTTTCGTTGTTGCTTATAGCTTTTTTTTTAATGCTGAATTTTTAAACTTTTACTTCTCGATTTTTCAAACTGTTTCTTGTAGGACCTCCATAGTATCCTATCAATCTTTCAGGCAGTTAGCACAAAAAGACATTTACAGATGAAAATTTTAATCAGTGGAAAATAGGTATTATAGGGAATCTGTTTGACTTTAATACGAAGAAACTTGATAATTAATTCATCTTAATTATTATCAAAGACATTCTTTAAAGTGATAGTACGTCTAAATAAATTGTAGAGTTTTCAGAACACTATTGAACCCACACATACACATAAAAATAAACAGTATCAATGCATTATCAGTAACTTTTTAAATTACCCAAATAGTCTGGAAGGATTAGATAAAAATTAACTAACAATAAACTTGATATCATTAAGTGATCTCATTTATGTTGTGTAGGCATATATAAATATTCATCTTTCACATGTCAATTTTGTTTCTGTCTTTGGGCTGCAATTTAACGGTGCTTTTACTGTAATTATTTGATTAGAGAGAGAGCCAGAAAAAATCAAACGAACAGAACAAAGGAATGCATGAATTTATAGTAAGAGATAAAAAGAGATGGATAAATAGATAGATATATATTTAGATAGGTAGACAGTCAAACAGACAGACATATAGACAGACAAACAGACAGACAGACTGATAGATAGATAGATAGATAGATAGATAGATAGATAGATAGATAGATAGATAGATAGATAGATAGATAGATAGATAGATAGATAGATAGATAGATAGATAGATAGATAGATAGATAGATAGATAGATAGATAGATAGATAGATAGGGGACTGGGCCGCCGAGACACCAGGAAGATTCCCGGTGGGCCGGTGGGCCGCCAGGACCAGTGATATAATAATTAATAATTAATATGCGGTGATATTAGAGGCAACTAACAAAATGGCGGTCCATAATGTCCAAACCAACAGTGGCTGTACTCTTACGACAATAAAGAGCTCCGTATTAGGGATGTTCACGGTTAACCGCCATGTTAGAATTTACATCTTCCATTCTACTTTCGCTGATTTTGCTTTGATAAAAAAATATTTATTTTGTTAGTTAATTATAATTAGTATTAATTAAATAAAATATTTTACGGTTATGAGTGATATAAATTTAAAATGTAAATGTAAAAGTGGTGCGGAGAAATTAAGAGATAAGAAACTAAAATTTCTTGGTAAAGATGGAGCTAAATGCCGAAATCTAGTCGATTTAGTGCATATAAACTTTTATTGACTCTGTCTTCTACCCAAGTAGCTTGTGAGAGATCTTCTCAGAAATACATTAAGAATCGCTTGCGAAGCTCATTGTCTTCTACACACCTTGAAGCTTTTATGCTTATGTCAACAGAAACCGATGAACTAAATGGTGACACAATTATAGATCATGTAGCCATAATGGCACCCAGCTCAAAGAAGTTGCTTATACTATAAACACTATCACAGTGAGTCCGAATAAATTGATTTATAACTTGAATTGACGCATCCTTGATATTTTATATACAATTATAAATTATATATTCCATTTATCGTTTTTTTTTGTTACTGTATATTGTAAGTTGTAAAATTACCCATGACTTTGGAGGCCTCGGCCCTCAGGTTTGGATGGAAAAAATTCACAAGTAAAATAAAATTCATGAAGATAGGGCCGCTTTTTGTCTTTTTCCCGGGCCGCTTGAACACCCCAGTCCACCCCTGTAAATAGATATGCACTTAAATTACAGAAGATATTTCTAAAAATAATTACATAATTATATATCGCTGACAAAAATTATCTTACAGATAATCTCACATATGACACTGAATGTAAAAGACAAAGATAAAATGAATTTCGTACATTTTCTTTTTGCATGCTCGTAATGATGTGAATAAAAGGCTAAGAGGCCATGTTGATTGTGTTTATAGATTGACTCATGGGTAACTTGTGTCCTTCCACGAATCGTCTAATCTGATTGATATCATTACATATAAACTTTGGCCAGATTTTTTTCTTCTGAACAATAAGAGATAATATGGTTGAAGTTGACCACACAATGGATTTCACTTTAAAGAACTGACTTATACATTCAAATGAAACGTTTTCGTAATTTTTCTGTTCCGTTGTATTGGAGGATAATATTTACTGAAAGTCTGTCACACAGCTAAACTATGGAGAATACAACAGTTTTTATATTTTGTTTAATTATGATGGCACTAAACATAGGTAAGTTACAATCGCTTGGTATAAATTAGGGGTGTCATTTAGAGCCGAATTCCAGTGTTTTTTTTTACACATTACGAAATGGCTATAGAGAGCTACACCTTTGTAAAAGATATTCAATGAATTAATGAAATATACAAATAATTAATTCTATAAGAGCCGCATTCAAGTTAACGAAGTTAAATGTGTTTATATATATATATATATATATATATATATAAAATCTGTTCAAACGTTCTATTAATATCAGTTTTCTTTAATCTAATAGAAAGGCTATGGCAGGGGTGGGCAAACTTTTTTTAGTCGCGGACCACATTGGCTTTGTACATTTGAACAGAGATTCCGATCAAAAGCTGTTGGACAGAGTGTTTACATGAACTAATATGAATTAAATGTAAACGTTATAATATAAAAGTATTGTTGTTATTTTACTCAGATTCAATTATTTCTTCTTTTTTATTTGAACGATTTCAAACACGATAAATATATAAAAAAAAAAGTTATTCAAAACTAAAAAAAAAAAGAAAGATTCACAGTACCATAACAGTCACAGCTTATGACATATCACAAAGAGCATAATACGATTGCCAAAAGAATATTTACAAGTCACATATGAATTTAAATATAGGACTGTATTAGGTATACATATTAAAAAAAGTGATTTAAACAATAACATCTCAAGAACAACAGCGAAAAAAATCATCCAAATATGACAGAGTACAGTAACTTAAAGGTTTTGGTTAACTTCAGTTGTAGCAGTGTTGTTGGTCTCCCTATTTAGCTAGTGCACCAAAGATGGAGATACTTTTTATTGTAGATATTTTCAGGATATATCTTAGATTATAGTACGTTAGTTTTGATCTGTGACGGCCTTTGTGTTTCTGACGCTGAACGTCTAATCAGATACAAAGGTTGAACCCAAGACGGGATGAACGACCGAAATAACAGTGAGTAGACGTGGTGAAAAAAAGACGGGATTTCATCATTCTTATCCGTGGGGGGGAGGAGGGGCACGGGTGAGGGGTGAAGTAGAGTTATAACAATATATTTCTCAGTAACAAGCCTACTGTCGCAATAGCTATTGATATTTTATGTTAACCACAAAATGTGAACTTATATATAAAAAATGTTTCGTACTTACAGCCAGAGTAAATAAGGTTCAATTTAAATGTGTTATAGAATTACTACGATCATAAGACGGGCCCTGGTTAGGTATGCTTTTTTTTGCATTATGCAACTGAATTTTATAAATTATATAACAAGTAAATTATATAAATTATTTAACAACTGAATTTTATAAATTATACGACAACAGATTTTTTTAAATTATAAAACAACTGATTAATTGATTGTATTACAACCAGTGCTCGATTTACCGCCGGGGATGCCGGGGATATCCCCGGCACTGAGGACTGTCTCCCCCGGCTCTGCTTTAGCTAATGCCATTCCTGCCGGGGATGACATTTATCCCCGGCTCTTCTGAATTTTTTTTTCATCCCCAGCACTGATTTTTTCTTAAGTCGAGAGAGCACTGGTAAATATTTCCGTTTAACTTCAAAATTATGTACTGCGCTTCTATCTACCGAATCAATATAAATAAACGTACAGTAAGAGTTCGGAGTATTTTTTTGTAATCTTTGGTTCTAATTTAATGTTAACTTTTAATTCGTCGCTCGTAAGTCGTAAGGCGCAAGTTATCAATCAAAAAATGTTATTTTTATATACAAATCCAGACAAAGATTTAAAGTAAAATTTTTATTTTATAATTTTAAATTAAGATCTCTAAAGAGCCGTCTTGCAAAAACGTTAACAGAAACAAAGTTGTCTTTTACAAAAAAACAACTGTATTTCAAGGAGTCAAATCTCAAAAAGATAATCTTCATACTACGTCTACGGCGTGTAAGTCATGTGTTACAATATATCCGTAGCAATAATTTGTTATTACAAGTTTAGATTATCCGACTTTAATAAGTTTAATTTGAAGTAGAAATCAATATATCTTAGTAGCTGAATGTACTGATAAAATAATGTTTTATTCTGCACGCACTAGAATTATGTTTAATGGTAACACTGGAGTAAAACCATTTGCTCGTAAATACTGTAATAAACGTTTTCAAGACTTATTCACAGCTATAAGATACGTCAAATTCTGCCAGCGATGTACCTGCAGGCAAACCAACAAAAGAATTAGTTATGGAACAACGTCATAATTTGTTTAAATAATTGAAATAATTAGGAGTAATGGAATATTTGATTTCAACAAACAGAGAATACATGAAAATTTTGCATTTTTTGTTAAAAATAAATTTGTTTGAACCAACGTGAAGTATTTTCATTAAGAGAAATGTTTTCCCCATTTTTTAAATATTTTTGTTGGTTTTGTCTATAAAAATAAATTAGTTACTTGTTGGCCCGCGGTATGTAAATTGGAGTTCCTCAAAAAAATTGTTGCTATATCGCCGCCGCTGGGGATGCCGGGGATATCCACGGCACTAAGAATTGTCATTCCCGGCTCTGGTTTACTTTTTTTCATCCCCGCCGGGGATGACATTTAACCCCGGCTCTGCAGAAAATTGTGTTCATCCCCGGCACTGGTTTTTTCTTAAATCGAGCACTGATTACAACTATTTTTTATTATATAAAAACGGAATTGTATTAATTGCATGTTTCCTTTACTCCTTACAGATAAATGTGTCTCTATCAGTGCAACGTCACCTCATCCACCAATAAATAGTTGTTCAACAATAGCACTGACAGATTCATCCTGTAATTTTGATAAAGATATGTGTAAATTTCAAGCACAGCCGAATTCCGGTTTAAAATGGACAATAGCTACTTCCAACTCCGATTCACCATTGGCTTACCTCATTAATGGTAAAATTAAAACTAAAATTACAACTTAGTTTGATCCTACATTTTTTATTATATTATTGTGTTTCAATCACCTTCACTACGACTATGTTTGAAATACACCGTCAACAGTAGTGCAGTTGCTCTTGTTTAAAAAGAAAATGTGAAAAGATAGCCACATACGATAAGAAGTAATAAAATTATTAAATGTTAAGACAAGTAGGCCACGTGTGTGTTTGAAAAAAAATATTTAGGGAGGGAACACATTTCACTTTACGTCCCCTCCCCGTCTCTCTCTCTCTCTCTCTCTCACACACACACACACACACTCTCTCTCTCTCTCTCTCTCACTCTCTCTCTCTCTCTCTCTCTCTCTCTCTCTCTCTCTCTTTGAAGACTACCAGGAAAATAAGGATAGAAATTTCAAATAACAAAGATAAATATATTTCCTTTTTAATGTTCGAAGTTGTGTGTCCCTGTTATCTTGTCATATAGGAAAATGGTGGCTTCCGACATTTCCCCGAGACCAACATAATCTCTGAATAAAATCTCCGTCAGACAATATGACAGAAAGAAACAAGACATAAATTGACACGCGGCCTAAACGAAATATGATTTCGAATTCGTCTTCGAATCAGACAGGAAAGATATATAACTAAGTCTATATCAAACCATTATGACACTTCATTTAACCAAGAAGTAACTTTAAGTAACCTATATAGCCTAATACAAGCTCTACAGAATTATTTTTAATGTAGTTCACTATGGTCGGTTGTAATTCCGGGCGCAGACATAAAAATTGAGAAATTAAAATATTGGGAGACATTGAAAAATGTATTAAATTGGATTTAGAGTTTATAAAGCTGGGATTTGCGGGCCGCCAACAATTCTTACCCCTAGCGCCCGCCGTTAGATCCGCCTCTGTGTGTTTAAATTATTCACACCTATTACATTGTACTTTCAACAGAATCATACATGTTCCTGGATGTTAAAAACCATGGTTCAATGAACGCCAAAGCTTCATTCGGTGTAAAGATTCCATCTCACATAACAGCTGTGTGTATAGAGTTTCAAGTTGCTACTACTGGTTCTACAAAATATAACATCAGTGTTTATGGACAAACCAATGCACATGTGCATAACAACAATGATGTTCTATTTGATGAAATACACAACATCAATACAGGTGGACACTGGAACACATTTTATATCAACACTTGCACTTTTCATAAAACATTTGTAAGTTATTTCTTTATCATACAAAATATTACTAATGAATGACGTAAAGTCTAGCATTTCTTTGTTTTTTTTTATCTTTTTCATAAAAGACATTGAAATATTATTTATAAAACTAAAAAAAAATCAATCATTGCTCACATTTCTTCAAAACCTAAAATAAATAAACACAAAGTAAATTACAAAGCAAAATTTTAGGAAACAATAAATATTACTGTTACTTTTAGTTTTTCTTTTTTTTTTCTTTTTTAATTTGTCTTTCTTTACTGCTGAATCACGAAAACCGATCAGGTTTCATACAATGGGATGCGAATCTCAAAAGTTTCAGAACACTGCCACAAGGACTACCCGAGTCACCTGCATGTCAGTCCAGTAGCGTGAAAATTCTACACCAGGGGCCAGGCCAATAGCGGGGGGGAGGGGGGCAGGAAATAAATTTAACCAAGTAGAGCAAACAAGCAGAGGGGGCCAGACAAAACGCAGGGGGGGGGGCGGCCCCCAGGTCCCTACCCGGCACGCTACTGGCCTGCTGCATGTCATTCAGTAATCTGTTTAAAATGTTAAGTTCACGGAAACCATAAATTGAATTTTCTTATTTCATTACTTTTTTTAGGTGATTTTGAAATAATATTTTAATATTGGTCTTTTTCTGAAGATTATTTTTTTTCGTTTTAATATTACTAATATTAGAGAATCAAAATTCTTTTCCAGAATATGTTTGTAAAAAGTGCGAAAATGCAGTTACCGCATGGTCTTTGAAAGTCATAAAATATGCTTGGCTACTATCGATTTACTTTGAAAATATTATATTTCCATCGTTTTACGCCATATGTAGAAACAAATTGTGGAAACTTTAAAAACTAGATAGTGCCATAAGGCCACGCAACGGATTTAAATCATCAGGCTTACACTAGACCAGGGATGGACACAAGTTTTTGGCCAGAAGGGGGAGCAACAATGAGATGACTTTGATGGGCGGCAGGCTGCAAGTTAACAAATGATCGTATTTATTAGGTTACATTATGCTTCATTTAATTCATTTATAACTTGCATAATTTCTGACAAATAGGAGTGCACAATGAAGTTTTTTTTTGTTTGTTTTTATTTTATTTTATAAATTAACGATCGCTAAAAGTTAAGGATCAATAGTATAATTGCAGAAAAAAATTAAATGACAAAATATCACTTTTGGTGTGTTCAGTTTTTTAACTTGTTCTCGGCCCGTTTAATTTTTCATCCATTTTTCCAGTAAATGCTCTTGCACCCATCCTTTTGCAATGCTTTACATTGTTGAGAAGTTCTTAAGGGCTAGGCACACCGGAACCTGTGAGTTTGTTAGTAGAATAATACAATATTTATATACAATCATATTACCATGTATATGTTATAAAAGTCTAGGGGAAACAAGAGTCTATAAATGATCAACTGACCCAGTTGAACGAGTTATAGGTGTTATGGCAACATGTCAATAACGAGCAATAAACATTGCGCTCTCTAGCGATCAAATCTAAACTGTCGCTGAACACATCTGTTTTCTGTCCATAACACTCGCTCGGTGCAAACTCAAAATCATCTAGCCATTTACAAAATAATTGTTAACCCATCGTTTCGAGCATACAGTTTAGTGGCCGTATGGTTGACATAAGTTCTGTTTACCGGAGTTCGAGTCCCATTAACGATTAGTTTTTTGTTTTTTTTTTAACTTTTGTAATTAATAATTAGTTAAAAGTAACAAAAATCTAAAAAAAACTAGTAACTTTCTAACAAAGAATAAATAGACCCTTATAATTACATTGACCTAATTATGATAACCAACCTCGAAGTTAAATTTGAACTAAGGTCTATCTCTATGCAAAGACTTTGCATAGTACAGCTAGTATTTTATACAATGCTTTCAAATATTTTATACCATGACAATTATTGACAATTCACTTGATATCTCGTTTCACACATACACACATTTTAGTAGACCTATCTTTAAAGCACTACAATATCCTCATTTTATACTCTCACTAAAAATATTCCAGTATTTATACAGTTCAATCCACTAGCTTGTAATCTATGATTTTTAATCTAAAATATTCCCACTCAAGCAACATTCTCAACTATACACATTTGGAAATGTAAGTAATGTAATAGCAGACGAAAATCAAATCTAAAACCACACACCACCCAGTTGTTTTCACTCTTACAGGCAGTGCTTTTTTTCTGGCGGAATGCACCGGAAAGGCGTTCCGGCACCCTTTTTCCCGTAGATTTTTGTTTACTTCACTATTTTCAGTGTTGTTTTTTATGACACGACGGAATTCCGGTACCTTTTTCTATAGCAAAATAGCACCGCTTACTCATCCTACTCGCGCCGAACACCTACATTTAATTGAACGATACATGCAGGGGCGGATTAAGGTAACTGTGGGCGTAAGACTTATTACCAAAAAGTGCATATTAATGCGAACAAAATGACATAACATGTCGAAAATGGGAGGTAAACAGATAAACTATTTTTTCCAGAGTCTATGGCTACCTTATTAGCCTATTTGGTTATCTAGATTTGTATACATGTGGTTTTATAAAAAAAAAACTGACTAGATGTACTCGTTGCTATAAAGAAAAAAACGCCCCAGAACTGAGGCACTTCTAGCCCATTATTGAATGTCAGTCAGTTTATTTGACATTACGATAGTTGTTTGGACCCCATCATTCTAACAAAAAAATTCAATGTAGCCTACGTATTATTGTACTTGTAACAATATTTACAAAATGCTTCCGCGAGCCTCAGAAAAACGCATGTGACCTGTGGGCCGGATGTGCCCCACCCCCTGCACAAAGCTATTAAAGTTAGGTGTTTAGTTTTTTTCAACCCAGTTTTTTTAAAATATAAAAAAAATGTTAATCACTTCTTTGTTTAATCAAAAACAAATCAAACAGTATGTAATGGGCTTATAATAAATTAAAACTGTTTAAATACTATCTCAGTTATGTATAAATGGAAATCTTATGTACGATTTCTGTTGATCACACATTTGCACAAGTAACCGAAGAAAAAAATTCGTAAGGGAAAATAGTTTTAATAATTTGCGGTGTTTGAAAAAAAAAACTGTAAGGTTGTGGCATAAGATCATTTTTATTTCTTTCTAAGACGTTGATTATTAATGTGTGTGTGTGTATTTGTATATATCTGTTTGCGATACTTTGACATTTTTAAATATGAAAAATAATACATTTTTGCTATTGTCAATCTTTTTTTTTTTGCAAAATTAAAACTAAGTTAGCATAACTAAACTAATCTGTCAGCTATAAAAACCTTATATGTCCTATTTTATGATAAATTTTTCTTCCAATTGGTAATTATTTCGTGCTATTCTTTGTAGACCAAGCTATTCTTTTTTATATTGATTATTAACACTGTAAAAAGAATCAGAATAAAACTATACAACTTCAACGTCTTAAAGCAAGCTATAATTAAAATCTTACGTAGAAAACAGTAATTGTGCATTAGTTCCATTGAACAGTGACTTCTCTATACTTATAAGACGCATTTGTTGTCTGTCTGTCTGTCTGTTCCCTTATAACTCAAGATCCAGACAACCAAAAAACGTGAAATTTGTTAAACATACACATAATTACTGGGGAAGGTTATAGGACAGGTTTCGTTTCATCTGGATGGGTAGTTTAATTGTAATTAATTTTTTTTTATTTTAGTATTTTACTATATTAAAGTAATCTCGACGGCGTCATAAATAAAATTCCTCTGTGACGTCATTTCCCGATGATCGAATAGAACTTGCGCGCTGGTGCTGTATTGTGTCTTTGTGCTGCAAAGAATTGTTTATGTTTTTTCATGCTTCCCTATTAGTACAGCTTGAGGAAGTTAAAGGAATGAAGAAGGATTTTAGAAGAAGTGTGAAGCCATAATAATAAGTATATATATATATATATATATATATATATAGAGAGAGAGAGAGAGAGGGAGGGAGGGAGAGATAAAGAGAGAGAGAGAGGGGGCAGGGGGAGAGAGAGGAAAGGAGGGTAGGAGGGAGGGAGGGGAGAGAGGGAGGGGGATGGACAGGGGGGAGAAGGAGGGGGAGAGAGGGAGAGGGAGGGAGAGAGAGGGAGATGGGAGAGGGAGGGTGAGAGGGAGAGAGAGGGGAGGGAAGGAGAGAGGGAGAGAGAGGATGGGAGAAATGGGAGGAAGAGATAAAGAGAGAGAGGGGGCAGGGAGGGAGAGAGGGAAGGAGGAAGGGGGAGGGAGGGAGGGGGGATGGACAGGGGGAGAGAAGGAGGGGGAAATGGGAGATGGGAGAGGGAGGGTGGGAGGGAGAGAAATGGGAGAGAGAGGGAGGGAGAGGGAGGGAGAAGGAGGTAGGGAGGGAGGGAGAGGGAGGGAGGGAGAGAGAGAGGAAGGGAGAGAGGGGGTAGGGAGAAAACAGAAGGTAAACAGAAGAAAACCTTACTTTAAACCCGGGCAAAGCCGGGTACTTGCAACTAATATTAATTAAATATACATATGTATTCTTTCAGATTAGTTTTGAAACCGCTAAGATGTCTAACAAAAATACAGTCGCCATCGATAAAGTTAAAGTTTCAAACGCCAACATGTCTTGTCCATCTACTCCTACACGTACCACATCCACAAAAACAACGCATACTACAAAAACTACAAGAACAACACCAACTACAAGAACAACACCAACAACAAGAACAACACCAACTACAAGAACAACACCAAGTGCAAGAACAACAGCAACTACAAGAACAACACCAACTACAAGAACAACACCAAGTACAAGAACTACACCAACTACAAGAACAACACCAACTACACCAACAACAAGAACAACACAAACTACAAGAACAACACCAACTACAAGAACAACACCAACTACAAGAACAACACCAACTACAAGAACAACACCAAGTACAAGAACAACTCCAATTACACCAACTACACCAACTACAAAAACTACACCAACTACAAGAACAACTCCAATGACACCAACTACACCAACTACAAGAACAACATCAAGTACAAGAACAACACCAAGTACAAGAACAACACCAACTACAAGAACAACACCAAGTACAAGAACTACACCAACTACAAGAACAACACCAACTACACCAACAACAAGAACAACACAAACTACAAGAACAACACCAACTACAAGAACAACACCAACTACAAGAACAACACCAACTACAAGAACAACACCAATTACACCAACTACACCAACTACAAAAGCTACACCAACTACAAGAACAACTCCAATGACACCAACTACACCAAGTACAAGAACAACACCAAGTACAAGAACAACACCAAGTACAAGAACAACACCAAGTACAAGAACAACACCAACTACAAGAACAACACCAACTTCAAGAACAACACCAACTACAAGAACAACACCAACAACAAGAACAACACCAACTATAAGAACAACACCAACTACAAGAACAACACCAACTATAAGAATAACAACTACAAGAACAACACCAACTATAAGAACAACACCAACTACAAGAACAACACCAACTACAAGAACAACACCAACTATAAGAACAACACCAAGTTCAAGAACAACACCAACTACAAGAACAACTCCAACAACACGAACTACAGCAACGACAAGAACATCTCCAACAACACCAACTACAGTAACGACAAGAACAACACCAACTTCAAGAACAAATCGAACTACACCAACCACAAGAACATCTCCAACTACACCAACTACAAGAACATCTCCAACAACACCAACTACAAGAACATCTCCAACAACACCAACTACAAGAACATCTCCAACAACACCAACTACAAGAACATCTCCAACAGCACCAACTACAAAAACATCTCCAACAGCACCAACTACAAGAACATCTCCATCAGCACCAACTACAAGAACATCTCCAACAGCACCAACTACAAGAACATCTCCAACAACACCAACCACAAGAACATTTCCAACAACACCAACTTCAAGAACATCTCCAACAACACCAACTACAAGAACATCTCCAACAACACCAACTTCAAGAACATCTCCCACAACACCAACTACAAGAACATCTCCAACAACACCAACTACAAGAACATTTCCAACAACACCAACTTCAAGAACAACTCGAACTCAAACAACTACAAGAACAACTCCAACACCCAATACGAAATCAAATACTATTACACAAATAGCTATATCAGCTACAACTACTTCTACACCAACAATGGAAACTTATACACAGAAAGATATCATAATAACCAGCACACAAACAAAAATATCTTCTTTACCTACACTCAAGTTTTCACCCACCACTTTGGCCAGGACTGATTCAACGTACGAATGGGTGTCGCCTGCTTCTAAATTTTTAACCGAAGCATTGGACTCAACTTTTACAGTGTTGGAGAGTAGTTCTGAGCATTCATCTTTATTCAGTATGTTAAATATCACAACCAAGGCTATGATGAATTCGACCACAGACAGAATTGGTACTCATGAATTCAGTCATGGCGACAGTGGGTCTAAAGAAACAATTTTTATTGCTGTGTTTTGTAGTATTGGTGGTGTTCTTTCAATAGCAGCAGCAGTAACGTTTTTATTTTTTAGAAAAAAGAGAGGCAGTTCTCATTATGACCACTACTTTACAGACGAACTGTACGGAGACCAGTCATTTCATCAAGAAACGTTCATATTGTTTGAAAAATCTACACCAATTAAACCGACTGACAATTAGCCAAGAGCATAAGTTGTGGACCAACCTAAAAGATAAAATTTATAACTCATAAATCTAATATATTATTAATAATTATAAATGTATCTAGCTCTGTTAGCTCACTTCTTCACGGACACTTTTCCTAACCTCCTTCACCCCCATACTATTATTTAGTTATTATTGCATAGTTATTTTATCTGGGTTTTTGTGTGTTAAAACTATGCTTTTATAAACGGATATCGTTGTGTGATATCAAATGAATTGTGTGCATCTTGTTATAAAACTTTAAAAAAAAATATAATATAGAGTTTTTTTATTTAAATGTTGTGTTTTATTTTACTAAGAAAAAATGTTTTCACTTCATGACTCTTTCATAATCTTTACAACAAATCGGAACTGAAAAATCTCCTTAAGATGTTTTTACAGAATTATCTTCAAAACTTAATAATTATTCTAATGTTTAAACTGGGTAGAGATAAATGCACTTAGACTTAAGTGTTTGTATATAATAGTGGAGACCGAGTTACCATGAAGAAATAGTGGCTAGATTTTTGCCGGCGCTACTTGTCAGGGGCAACCCGAACACATTTCAGAGGCTCCGAGTTTTGGGCGCCCCGTCATTTTCAATATTTATTTTAATTATTTTTCTCTAGTGCCAACAATGCTAAGTCTTATTTCCTATTTTTGTCTTGAAACCCAGCAACAGTTCTTTTATTGCCCGAAAACGCATTTTTGTAACACACACTCAAAGAAGTGTTTGTTTTTTCAATTAACATAAGGTGAAAATTAACTTCCACTTTACTGATAAGACAAGTTTTGAATTTAAACATTAAAAGTTAAAAAACACAAATGTATTCAAAAAGAAAAATATATTTTGATCCGCTCTTCAATGCCAGACAATCAGAGCCGTTGTTATGGCTATGTAGGCTACTTCCAAGTGTCCACACTGTAAAAGGGAGGGGGGGGCATATCAATATTTCTATTAAATCTCATGCTGAGAAGGGCTATAGGTACACTTACCTAATGCCCCCCTCAACCAACTCCTATGGATGTCTCTGCCTAAGGCCTCCTAATACCTAAGAACTGCTCCGTAAACAATGACATTAGAAAAAAGGGAGGGGTCATTATATTCTGTATACAACGACATTAGAAAAGGGGAGGAGGGGTCATTATATTCGGTATACAATGACATTAGAAAAAAGGGAGGGGGTCATTATATTATGTAAACAATGACATTAGAAAAGGAGGATGGGTTACTGTATTATGAAGACAATATCATTTGAAAGGGGAGGAATCACTGCAGTGGCGTCACTATGATTGCTGTCATCCTGTACGGAAAATTCATGGGGCAACAACCCCCCCCCCCAAGACATCCACCGTGAACAATGTAACATATTTCGAATTTTCCTGCTTTTGATCTTAGAGAACCGCCTATAATTGTAATATTTGTGAAATAAGAGTTGATGATTTTTGACTATATATAAGATAAAATACAAATTACACAATAGAATTTAACGTGAAAGCATTTAAGAACGGCAACAACCAGCAAAGCTAAATCAAATTATTATTATTTTGATAATAAACTTTATTTTCAATTTTCCTTTCCTGGTCTTCAAAGCTCAAACCTGTCAATCACTCCATCAATATCAATATCTTTTACCATATTACTCTCAATAAATAACAGAGCGAGATAAGAAAACCTTAACTGTCCCATAGTGGATGGCAGGTAATTTTTTTTTATCAGTTTCAGCTTTGAAAAGCTCCTCTCACATGAAGCTACAGACGCACAGATTCTAGGAAGCCCCATTCAGCAAGGAATTTCAAAACATCTAATACTGACTACTCTTTGACGTTGTCAAGATCAATATATTCTGCTTTCAGGTGTCTTCTCAGCCTTTGTATCTCTTTTAAAAGGTCAGCTTCGGATATCTCATCATAAAAAATGAGAACTATCGACATCTGGTTAGTTTGGGATATGTAAGGTGTGCTGTCGATCGAAATTCCAAAATACTTTGCAGCCTTTTTATCCCTATAGGATCTTTCAAATGATGTGCCAGGTGATAGATAATATACGGAGGCCTTTATTCTACATGGATATTTTCCTCTTTAATCTTCTTTAATATTCGAAAGCATCTCAACCATCTCATTTCCTTTATCTAAGCTCTTGACGCTCTGCATGGTGGCACCCTGTGCTACTACTCTGCATGGTGGCACCCTGTGCTACTGCTCTGCATGGTGGCACCCTAGGCTACTGCTCTGTATTGTGACACCCTAGGCTACTGCTCTGCATGGTTGCACCATGTGCTACTACTCATGTCTTTAACTATGATTGGTTATAAAACCCGACTAGACCGAGTTCTTTCTGATATGAAATTTAGAATTGTTCATTCTGGTGTTACCCCTATCAGGGTGTCACCCGGTGCGGCCCGCACCCCTAGTGATGCCAATGAGTAACTGTATTCTGAAAGCAATGACATTGGTAAAGGGGGGGGGGGGTCACTGTATTCTGTAGACACTGACATTGGTAAAGAGGGAGGTGTTATTCTGTCTATTAAAATGTAAGCTCAGGCTTTTCATGAAATTTGTATGATGTCCCTACTTTACAATGAATATATGAATAATTAGATAACAAAATATCTTTAATTTATGAATAATGTCGCATATATTTACTGATGGATCCAAGTGTGATGTCAAAGTCAAATGCAATGACGCTGAATGAATGAAGTACATGACGCTATAGTCACTGGACCAGTCCATGCCATTACCGATGTCCAGCTTGTTCAGGTGACTGGAGATCGTGTGGTATCTAGAAAAACTGTACAGCGTACCTACCACACCCCATTTGTATTACACCAGGTGCTAAGGATGGTCCCAGTCAGGGACGAGGCGTGTGTGTTGCCGGTCTAACTCTTAGAGAAAAATTGATTGATGTTATTATAGCTATATACAAAGTACAAACGAGCAAAGATCTATATATTTTTATAAAGTATTGGACTAATAATATATACGATTTATATATAACTGATGTAATATATATTTAGACTTCTAGTCATTTTATTATGAATGATTATGCTAACTATATTCAATACACACAAGACCATTTTATAGCTATATAATGTTTCTGAGTGCATTGAATAAAGTTAGCATAATCATTCATAACAAATTGATTATAAGTTTAAATATATATATATTTTATTCATATAAATTGTATATGTTGTTAGTCCAATACTTTATACAAATATATAGATATATAGATATAGGGGGGGGTCCAAAATCGAAATATTATGTACATAATCTTATGTCATGGTATAAAATGTTAAAATGCAGGGGCCCCAAAAGAGGTCAAGCCGCCGGGCACCCAAATCCCTAGATTCGGCACTGACTTTACAAAAGTCTATCTTTATGCAAAGGCTTTGCAGGGTACAGCCGTCTATTATCAAGTGTGTGTTTCTGTTCCAACCAATAGTATTATTTTGAAAAATATAAAATTCCACCCGTCGATCGACGGGCTAAAATACTTGTAAAAATAATTCTGCACTTGGAAATCCGTGTTAATAGTTACTATTAAAGAAGACAGTAAGACAAAATTTGTGCACAATACATTTGCAGCGGATCAATTAAGTACAATTTTTTATTAATTTAAATGTATACTATTTGTAAAAAAAAAAGCTCGACAAGTAATCAGCCAGTTGTAAATATTACATTGCTAAGCATATAGTAAATGAAGCGATTGTTACTCGGCCTGGCAGTAAAACCCGAAGTCTTGCTGCCGGTTTGCGTGTAGTTTTTAAACTTCAAGCAATCTTTGAAACAAAACTCCCTACTTTTTTAAAACTTGCAATAGACTGAAAATCCTTTAAATTAGCAGTCCCCGCCTCTGTTTATGACATGATTATTCTCATATTAAACATTTTATTGAGATAAAACCTTTAGTTGCGAATGCAACTGGCAACTACTAGTATATATATATCCTACTAATAAAGTGCTTATCTTGCCGTCCGTGCGGTATAGGAAAGCCATCGCTATAAATAATCTATGACGTCATTTCCCGATGTTACAATTTTTTTGCAGAATGGGAACGCCGTCGTTATAAATAAAAATCCTCTATGACGTACATATTTTATTTTATTTTTTACTAATAAAGCCGAATTGAACTTGCGCGGGGTGCTGTATCGTGCCACATCAACTTGCTTTTGTGCTGCAGAATGGCATAATAAATTAGTTATTTTTTACTTTTCAGTTCATTTTTATAAAAGCTTTTTTTTAATGATCCGTTTTGATTTTAATATTGAGAGAATTAAGGGCAAAGCGTAACGGGTGAGATAAATTAGCACCAATATCTTTACCTAATTGTGTTTGGTTTGGTATGGATGGTAGGTATGCTTTGGTTGATTTGGTTGGTTAAATTGGTTGATCGATTGGTTCGGTTGGTTGGTTTGGTTAGCTGGTTTGGCTGTTTGGCTAGGTTGGTTTGGTTGGTTAGCGTTGACGGATAAAACGTAATTTGGCTTGGTTTGGTTGGTTGGTTGGCTCAGTTTTTTTTTGGTTGATTGGTTAGCTGGTTTGGTAATTGGTTTGGTTGGTTGTTTTGTTTGGTCGGTTTGATTGGTTGGTTCGGTTTGTTGGGTCGGTTGGTTTGTTTTGGTTGATTGGTTAGCTGGTTTGGTTAGTTGGTTTGTTTGGTTGTTTGATTTGGTCGGTTTAATTGTTTGGTTTGGTTGGTTGTTTGGTTTGGTTGCTAAAACGGGTAAAACGTAATTTGTGACGTATGAAATGTAGGTCATTTCTGCACATTAGGAAGGTGGCATAAATCAGCACCTAATTAACCGTATTTAAAAATTCGGTAGTTACATTGATTAGGAAGGGGTTTCACATTACACCTAGATTTCCCGGGCAACGCCGGGCTTAATATCTAGTATATATATATATATATATATATATATATATATATATATATATATATATATATATATTGACACATGGGTGATTACTATCCTTCTACGAATTGTCTTATCTGATTGATATATCATTACATATGGACCTGGGCCAGATTTTTTTCCAAACAATACATTTGCCAGATAATATAGATGATATTGTTTTCACGACAGATTTCTCTTCAAAGGATCGACTTAAGTTATTCTTATGAAACATTACAAACAACCTTTCTCGTAATTTCATTTTATTGGTGCATAATTTGTAGAAACAGTTATAAATACAATTTGTGTTAAGGCATTAGTATGAAAAATAAGACGTTTTTGGTATTTTTACTTACATTGGCACTTTACATAGGTAAGTCATAATGTGAATTAATGTATCTCGAGCTGTTCTTGAGTACCTGATAGTCCTAAGTAGATAATTCCAGAGATGTTTAATAGAGAGTATATGTTAAAGTACCTTCAAATTTAAAGAGAACTAATATTTAAAGGGACTCAATTCGCAGTGGAGGTGTTAAGCAATAAAATAATTTGCAAGCCTGTAATGTCTGCTCTGATTGCATCCAAAAGTAACGAACTTTTTCTACCTGAGTCGAAAATATAATAAACGTCTTCATTTCAAGTTCTGTATTTTTTTTCCTAGGTATTTTTATTATTTATACTTATAAATTGTCACTCATACTTTTTAAAATGTGTTGCCCTATTTGTGTATACAAAAAAATACATGTTTTACCTGATTATCCTAACAGCAGTTTATTCTTAGACAATGTGATTAAAGTTTTTGGCCACATTTAATTTGCATTTTTCTCCTATTTTTTTTCCTTAAGCGTGGTCACGCCTTCCCTGACATGTTTTAAGTGTTATGTAATAAAATCACCAGAAGTAAAAAAAAAATATTGGTCACAGATTTAGCTTAATTTGTGTTTGTTGTTGTTGTTTAATACAAATTACAAATCTATCATGGATGAGGAATGTTTTTTTTAATGTTTTACATATTTCATTAATTTAATTTCTGGAGTTCTGGAATTTAAAAAAAATATTTCTATTAAAAAGATCTTTGTCCATCATGAGCTTTCCAGATAATAATTTTAAAAATCTGTATATCTTACAGATAGAAGTGTATCACTCAGTACCTCTTCAACTCATACTCCGTCATACAGTTTTTCGACAACGGCATTGTCAGAATCATCGTGTAATTTTGATAAGAACATGTGTCGTTTTCAAACAAATCCAAATCAAAATTTATTCTGGACAAGAGATTCATCAAATGGGCCCTTGGCTCATTACCATAATGGTAAAAGTTTTACATAAATTGAATTATTGTTGTGTATTTAATCTACTTATTTATATATATATATATATATATATATATATATATATATATATATATATATATAATTTGCGTACTTTTGAGATTAAAAAAAAATCTTTAGGCCTAAACAATTTCTACTTACCGGTAAATCATGTTTCGATTGTAGTCTCTCTCTCTCTCTCTCTCTCTCTCTCTCTCTCTCTCTATTGGAATAGGGTTATTCATTGGTTTACCTGTTGGGACTTCGGTTGTAGGCATACTATATGTCACTTATTTTAATCCCATCTTGAGTGAGGCAGAGACAGCGATTCCGATAAACCCTCGGCATTTATAGTAAAGTGGGTTCAAAGGGGACTAATTAATTGTCACAAACTGTCAATTAAGTGTTTGATCCAGGATAAAATGAGAACAAAAATTATTATGTCAACCTACTATGATGATTTTCGTAATTCTGGAGAATATATGCATTAAGAAACTTGTATAATAAAAGTTTCTAGGAAAATTTTACTTATAAATAAATAAATATATATAAATTTAAATAAATATATTGGCATATAGGCCTATATATATATATATATATATATATATATATATATATATATATATATATATATATTTACTTATTTCCTTTTACATGTATACAGTATATATTATTTTTTTAAAATTTAAGATTTCATGTTTAGATCTTTTTACTATTAGCATATGCTAATATATATATATATATATATATATATATATATATATATATATATTTATTTATTTATTTACTTATTTCCTTTTACATGTATACAGTATATATTTTTTTTTAACGTAAGATTTCATGTTTAGATCTTTTTACTATTAGCATATGCTATTTGAATAGATTCATACTCCTACGACAGCTAAAACCATAACAACAGCCAAAATCAATAGAACACCAACAAAAACGACATTAACCACTACACCTACAACCAAAACAAGTTCACATAAAACACCTACCACAAAAACTAGTTCTTCTACAACAACAACCAAAACAGGTTCACATACTACACCTACAAACAAAACAAGTTCACATACTACACCTACAAACAAAACAAGTTCACATACAACACCTACAAACAAAACAAGTTCACATGCTACACCTACAAACAAAACAAGTACACATACAACACCTACAAACAAAACAAGTTCACATACAACACCTACAAACAAAACAAGTTCACATACTACACCTACAAACAAAACAAGTCCACATACAACACCTACAACAAAAACTAGTTATTCTACACCTACAACCAAAACAAGTTCACATACTACACCTACAACAAAAACAAGTTCACATACTACACCTACAACAAAAACAAGCTCACATACCACACCTTCAACAAAATCTAATTATTCTTCTACACATACAACAAAAACAACTTTTCATACTACACCTACCAATAAAACAAGCTCACATACTACACCTACAACAAAAACAACGTATCATATTGCACCTGTAACAAAAACAAGTTCACATACCACACCTTCAACAAAATCTAATTATTCTTCTACACCTACAGCATAAACAAGCTCACATACCACACCTTCAACAAAATCTAATTATTCTCCTACACCTACAATAAAAACAACGTATCATACTACACCTGTAACAAAAACAAGTTCACACGCAACACCTACCACAAAAACAAGTAATTCTTCTACACCTACACCAACTATAAAACCAACAATAACAAAGGTACAAACAACTTCATCAGATAAACCTAAGATGACAGCTACACCAGAAATAAAAATAACAACAACAACTTCACTAACAACAAATACACCAACATTAACAACAACAATAACATCTGAACTAATAACAAATATTAATACAGATGTAGAAAGAACAACTAATCCATCAATAAAAATAACATCTGCTATAACGCCACTCGAGCCTCCATCCATTACGGCAACCCAAAATACAAATTCTGCTAATAAATCTACAAATACATTACTATCACCATACACTTCGAGCATTTCCATGACATTTAATTCTTCCATCTCTGCAACGACATTTGCAGTTGCCATGCTGTCTTCTGAATCAGTACAAGAACTATCGAGTAAAGAAACCACAGAATTTGATGAGTACAGCCGATACTGTTATCAAACTAACTACAGAACCGTCAGGTACTCATGAAGAATTCAGCCATGGCGAAAGTGGATCAAAAAATACAATACTTATAGCTGTGTTTAGTAGTATAGGAGGTATTCTTATCATAGCAGCAGCAGTAACGTCTTTCATTTATAGAAAAAAGAGATATATTTTTCAAAAAAGACATTACCTTACAGACGAAATATACGGAGACCAATCAGTTCAACAAGAAACTTTTGTTATGTTTGACCAATCTACATCACTTATGCCGACTGACTAACACCAAACAGACAGACAGACAGACAGACAGACCGATAGATAGATAGATAGATAGATAGATAGATAGATAGATAGATAGATAGATAGATAGATAGATAGATAGATAGATAGATAGATAGATAGATAGATACTCTTTAAATTCACCGTTTAGTCGAAATCTGTGTAGTATTATACAGAGAACTTAAGTATTGGTCAATATTTAATGACTGTAATTAAATAACAATCAGCCATTCGAGATTTGATCAAAGTAAGTGCCTACTCACTCAAAAATATGAATTCTTTGAGCTGACTAGAGTGGTTCTGATGAACTTTCTATTACTATTGAGTTGTTTCCTTTTACTTCTTTACGCTTTCTGTAAGAGTTGGCCATCTCTATGGTAAAGAGTTTTAAAAAAAATACAATACACTGACTTATATTTTCAAAACTGTTTACTATTGCTTAACAACTCTTCACGGCAACTGATAAGCTGTAAACAAAGCGTGACATCCATTCAGCTAAATGATAATCACTTGAACTCCAAAATACCATTTATATTACTCATTTGTCGGATAAATAAGATCAGCCATTTTTATGATGCCTATTTCCTAGAAATTCAATAGCACCGGTACTAACATGATTGAATACATATGTGTATTATAATGCTCTGATCAATCGAAACGAATTGAAGAAAGCATTACAGTTATTACAGAAAATGTTGGTTTAGAAAATCCCACCCTAAAATATAAATTAATTCATCACTTATATTTATTACGGGCCTGATTGGGCTCCTAGACCAAAATACTTATTAAGGCTCTTATAGCATCAGGTCTGATAGAGGCCTATAATGAAGTTGTTCTTTAGAACTGAGGCCCCTAGTTTGCCTATGCGTATAAACGGTTCTCACATGTGTTTGGTGTCCATAGCAGTTCATGCCGGAGTGTATTTATGTATTTATTTTTATAGATAATGAATAAAAAATCTTTAAAATTATGATACTTGATAGATAATAAAATTTCAAACCTAAATATAATATATCACCCCTCATTCCCTTTTGCGGAATAAAATCAGCACAAATGAAAATGTTACGTTTTTTTCTTAAAGGAAAAGGTGATATTATATTTAATTTTGTAAAACTATACATTCAAGAGTCAGACACACTGGGGAATAGTCAAACATTTATATTGTTTACTGGGCTATAAGTTAGAAAATAATGAAATTCTTAATTAAGTTCTATCCTTGAAAATTATTTGCAACACGACCCTTCACACCAAGGCCGGTAACTTGAAATAGAGACCCAGCCAACGGTTGCTTGTGAGTTATCTCTTCTTGTGGAATATTGTAAGCGCTTGATGTGACGTAGAGCTCGTCCAGGTGTTTGCCTCCAAAACAACAAGATGTTACGTTGGTCACTGGGAAGTTGATGGTCAGTAAAGTATTGCCTAATAATAAAAAATAAACAATTATGACACCAGCGAAATTAAATAATATGAAAACAGTGCATTTTAAGCATGTAAAATAGATAGTATTAGATGCAGATGATATTAGCCTTGAGCCTAGATCCATTTGATGTAATAAAGTAGATTAAACAAACGTCTGCGGGCGTTTTTGTTAGGGTAAAATACAAATTATTTTAATAAAAAAAGTCCTTAATGATTTGCATTTATTTTTTAAGCGATTACAAAAGTAATAAATCAAATGCCATCTTTTTTTTTCCAAACGGACTTTTCCCTTATAAAATATCCCTTAATTTTTTTTTTGTTGCATTTGTAAAATCTAATGATTATTTCTGTATCACACCTGTCTCGGGGTCGATGCGACACACTCGACTTCCTTTGTAAAAAGCCACCCACAGTTTCCCATCAGCGTCGACACACATTCCGTCAGGGATACATGTTTTGTCTTGAAACTCAGCAACGGTTTTTTTATTTCCTGAAAATGTAATTGTTGTGACATACTGAGAGAAGTTTTAACCTCTGAAGTACCTAAGAATTATTCTGTAGACAATGACTTTGGTAAAGATGGAGTGTCACTCTATTAAAATGTAGGCTCAAGCTTTTCATGAAATGGGTGCTAGTGGAAATTGTATGATGTCCCTACTTTACAATAAAAATTTAAATAATTTGATAATAAAATATCTTTAATTTATGATTGTATGTCGCATATGTTTACTGATGGATCCAAGTGTGATGTCAAAGTCAAATGCCATGACGCTGAATGTCATGGAGTCAATGAAGTACATGACGCTGTTGTCATTGGACCAGTCCATGCCATTACTAATGTCCAGCTTGGTCAGGTGGCTGGAGATCTTGTGATCTCTAGAGAAACTGTACAGCGTACCACATCCCATTTGTATAACACCAGGTGCTAAGGATGGTCCCAGTGTACCTTGTAAAAAAAAAGGGACAGCTAAAAATGAGACTGCTAGAAATAGTAGCAAATCTTGAAAAGATTCAACATTTAGTATACGGACATATAAACTTTGTCAAACTACACTATTACTTAATAAAAATGATACAAAAACCGCTAAACTGATCTATTTCCAATGACATGCTATAGAACAATACAGCCAATGTGTATACCTGCCCAGAGTCTTCCAGTGGTATCACATTTACCGTCATTAAGTCTGTTCTCAGTTCCAGGGTCAACTTCAGCTAGTGTGACCAATTCTTGTTGGTCAAAATGAAAACTAGCGATAGACCTGTTGAGCCCAATGGTCAGGCCTCCACTTTCTCTGGGAATAGCAAAGCCAATTTTTCCATCTGAAGATTTAGGATTGTTTATAAAATACACACCAGTATACAACATGTCACTCTATATAAGACAGTAGTCTTCAAATGTATTCATATAATTAACACTTTCCTTCATACAATATGCAACTAGCTTTGATATACTAAACAATATTTACACAATACTTACTTTCATATGATAAACACTTGACTTCATGCAATAAACACCATTCATAAAATAAATTCTTGTTTTCATAAAATAAACTCTTGCTTTCATACAATGCACACCATACATTCAATAAATACAATATTATTCACACTTACTTAATTTGGCTTTCTCTACCGTGTTCGTAGATGCATCCCATCGAAGCAGCCCACCACTGTGTATGTCCACACAGTATAAACTCTGAGACCCGACATCCCAGTGTGGGGCTTCTCCTATTGTATCGAAACAGTTTGGTAGCACTGTATTAACTCTATAAGTACCGGACATTGTAGGATTTTAACATGAAATGAGTTGTCCGATTATTTTGTTTAAAATAACTAAAAAGTATGTCGCACAATGAACTACATAAGACGTTTGATTACTTCATGTACTCTGTAACATGCATAATTTGAAACAACACTCGAATAGATAACACAAACTTTGACCTCAATAAGTTTTGTTATCAATTTGAAGTTACGCTATTGTTGTTTTCTAAATTAACCGTCTAATTTTACTTTCGTTAAAAAAAGCGAGTGTTAGAAGGGGTTAAAATATAGTAACGATTTATATAACAAAACGGAGAAAGTGTTTGAAGAGAAATACTTAAGAAAACAAGCAATTAAGCCTGTTCCATTCTGGACACAGGACGTGTTAGCGCATTTTCATGTTATGTATCAGTACGTTTGTTATCTTTCAGTAAATATTTGTAAATTTTGGAAATGTTTATAAATTCAATTGTGTAATGCATATATCTGAAAAAAGATATTAAAAGGACAAGTAAGTCATGTTGAATAACTGTTACAAAAATAAATAATGATTACGCCCCTTTGATTAGTTTTTATTATTTATATTTAAAATATAAGCAAAACGGTACATAACAAACTCTTATATTTTGGCCCTGAGAGGTCAAATCGCGAAATGGACTTTTGATGTACACTTGGCAGGCCAAGACCTACACAATGATATATACATCATGGGTCTAGGACTTATGGTTGCTGAGATATAGGGCGGTCCATTATTAATATAGCTTATATAGTAAAAAACGGTACTTTATAAGGCCCCTTTTACGGCCCTGAGAGGTCAGATCGCGAAATGGAAAAAAGTCATTTCTTGGCAGGCCAAGACCTACAAAATGATATATACATCATGGGTCTAGGACTTATAGTTGTTGAGATCTAGGGTGATGACAGACAGACAGACAAAACGGGGACAATAGAAAAATTTCTAAAAATGAATTGTCTTGAACCTAAATATGAGTAGTTGTTTTTTTTTTAATTTTTTGGGGGGAAAGTCTATCATTTTCCTTTTTCTTATTTTACTAGAGGTATGTTAATTTTTGTTACGCTCAATATACTAGTTCTGCTTATACACATATTCTTTATAGTGCAACTACTGATATATAATATATTCTTTATTGTGCACCTACAGATATTTGATATAGTATTTATAGTGCACCTACTGATATATGATACATTGTTTATAGTGCACCCACTGATATATGATATATTCTTTATAGTGCACCTGCTGATATATGATATATTCTTTATAGTGCACCTGCTCGTCCTGCTGATATATGATATATTCTTTATAGTGCACCTACTGATACACGATATATTCTTTATAGTAGACTTAATGATACATGATGCACTTCTATATAATAGACCTGCTGATATATGATATATTCTTTATAGTGCACCTACTGATACACGATATATTCTTTATAGTAGACTTAATGATAAATGATGCACTTCTATATAATAGACCTGCTGATACGATATATTTAATATAGTAGACCTGCTGATACGATATATTTAATTTAGTAGACTTTGTAATACTTGATATTTTCTGGGTTTTTTTTAAGGAAAGTCGCTGATTTCTTTACCTCCCTGTTACCTGACAAATCGCTTCATTATGGGTCATAGAAAGTGTCATAACTATAGAAAGACAGACTGTCAGACTGACGGGCAGACAGATGGGTGGATGAATGAGTGGATCAACTGTCAAATATATAATCATAAATTTGACGGTAAGGTAAAGAAACCAGCGTCTTGTCCCAAAAAAAAATAGAAAACATCAAGTAGTAGCAGGTCTACTATATTAAATATATCAAGTATCAGGAGGTCTAATACATAAAATATGTCAAGTATCAGCATGTATACTGTATTAAATATATCAAGTATCAGGAGGTCTAATGCATAAATACATGGGCATCATTCGTGACCAGCCCTGGTATAAAAACAGGCAGGCAAACAGACAGACGGAAGGAGAGGTAGAGAGTGTGACAGACAGACGGACAGATGACAGACAGATAGATAGATAGATAGATAGATAGATAGACAGACAGACAGACAGACAGACAGACAGATAGATAGATAGATAGACAGACAGACAGACAGATAGATAGATAGATAGATAGATAGATAGATAGATAGATAGATAGATAGACTTTTTAGCGATAAAAATGAACTCCCACCGCCTCCCCCCACCCACACACACATACACCATTCGCAACATTCAACAAACTATACATTAATATGTATCTAGGTCTATATTATATTTATAAACAGTACAAGAACTATACTATACTAAATTATACTAAATCTATTGCAAAGCCTGGTTGTTGTATGGCTCTTACCGATGAGTTTTTAGAAATCCATTTCTTCTATAAGGAGTCTATTGTGCACAGTCTGACTGTCTACTTCTATGCAGGACCGTAGCGTGCGGGGGGGGCAGGGGGCCGGGCCCCCCCCCTGCGTTTTGTCTGCCCCCTCTGCTTATTTGCTCTACTTAGTTAAATATATTACCTGGCCCCCTCTGCTATCGCCTGGCCCCTGCTGTAGAATGACATGCCCCTGCTGTAGAATTTTCACTCTACGGGGTTGCTTCTATGTCACAACATTCATTGATGGAAGTGTTGTCCGTCTACTTCTATGTCACAACACTCATTGATGGAAGTGTTGTAATGTTTATAAGTGGGGTCTCTACACTGACCAGAAAGCGAGCATAGTTTTCATATCGTGCGGTGTATGCATTGTTCATGGCAATAAAAGCCAAACGTTATTTTCTATTCCAGTATTTCATACATTTCTTTGTTATTTCTGTTCATATCGTATTCTGTTCATGGCAATAAGGCCACATGTTCTTTTCTATTGCAGTATTTCGTATATTTCTTTGTTATCCCTTCATCACTCACGATTACAATACACAGTTACAATGCACACCGCACGAAATAAAAACTACCTGAGAAAGGGAGACACACGGGTTAGACGATTATGTATTAGATACTTCACTATTATTAACGAATGTATATCAAAGCTATCGCTTAAGGCTTAAGTAAGTTTATTTCATGAAAGGATTTAGTAGTTATAATAGCTCTATGTTTTATAAGCTCACATTTGATTAATATTGATCTTTATATGTATTTATTTCAATTATCTCACTTTTATTTAGATGTCAGCGTAAAATTACGATAATGATGCCTAGGTATTTTGCACCAATACAAATTAATTAGCCCGTACGGTGGCGTACGAGTTATATTGAATAGCTACTAAACACATAGAAAACAAAGATGAGAATCTCATCTCATTGAGAAATTACTTTTTAAATGAATGTATGTAGTATGTAAATAGTAGTTCTAATGTAGCCTTATAATTTTTTGTTGCGGAGATACTTCAACTGTTTAATGTATGATTGATAGTTTTTTGTTATTTTTTTTTTTGGTTTTTGTTACCATTTACATTGGTCCCCATGTAGATGATTTTAGCTGCAAGTCGTCCTAACATCCCGAGGTAAATATATAGGTCAGTGTTCAGGTGCAGCAAAAAAAAAATTAATATCCTGTCGCAAGCTATAAATAACCAGAGACGGTTACTTACAGTCACATGATCTTACCATATGATATACGAAGATGGCGGTTGCCCAGAAAGCATTTGCTTTAGCCTTAGCTTCTATATTAGCAATCGTTTCTTGTGATCTGCAGCAAAGAACTGTAATGTTATATTTTTTCTTTGATTTAGTTTTTTCATAATTATATATATATATATATATATAAGGGGATAGTTATATCTTCCACTGGCATTGCTGACAGACTCATTTATGATCAAAGACAAAACTAAAACAACAGACTACAGCAATACAGCATAGTTCCATCAAACTCAAGTATAGCGTAATATGAAACAGCGTTAAACGAGGCTATCTCGTCATGTAAATAATGGGGTTAGGGGAAGATGGGTAGAAAATTGGTCTGGTATTTTACCATTAAATTTATTAATTATGTTTTTTATAACAATAATTTTTTTATTTCTATAAATAGGCCTACAGAACTAAGAAACTTAATAAACGAATATATAATTCTAAGTCATTATGTTTACATTTCAGATCATTCAGTCTCTTCTGTATTTCCAATTTTCTGCCTTTTTATCAATAGGGTATCTAATGTAATGTGTATTTTCTTCCATAAACCCCATCTTGCCTTTGATCTTCTGTCAAAATTTGGGTCATTTTCAATAAATTGGTCCATAATATCTGTTATAGTGGTCAAACTAGGTTTTAGAAACGCTGTTGAAAATTCTTTTTGCTCTTCTTCAATATTTTTGTTTTCTTCTTGGTCTGCTAATTCCTTGAGCTCATCATCAGAAAGTCTTGCTGCTGTTTCTTGCACTTTTTCTTCGACATCTTCCACATTTACCTCATTTAAACTGGTTTGTGTCACTATATCAGTCGTTGTGTTATAAAAATTTATATCGTACTTACAATAACATCAACAAATGTTTGAAACTATAAAAATACGTTCATATAACACTGCAGGAATGAAGAAACACAGATAAACTGCTTTGGGTATCAGGAAGCCTAATGCTGCACATGCCAATTCAAGGAATCCCACTATTCAAATAAAAGAGCATTAAACCCAGACAGTGCTAAACGAAACAGCCTTGAGTGGGGTCTTACTGTATATTAAAATGATTATTACTATAAAATGTCTTTCCAAGTAAATAAAATCAATTTAGTTTTTCAAGCAGAATAATTATGAGTCAGTTAGTCATATATAGGGCAAAATATTTTTTGGATATCATGTACTTTGTCATAATAGATTTACATGAAGGCTCTTAACTTATTTTTACTTTGTCAACTTTGACTAGTTAGATTTTCACTACTAATCTACTTATAGTAGTAGTATCTGGATTGTCTCACGAGTCTCAGCAAACAAGCAGTGCACTCTATTAATATATATAATAATACATAGACAAGTGTGTAGAACAAAGACAAAATAATTGGTCATGAAAAATGGTCAAATCAATATTATTTGAGTATAAAATATTATAGATGCTTTACTTTTAGTTTCAGAAAGTTTTATGCTATTAAAATTGACTTTTGTGCTATATTTTTTTTAAATCAACAATTTCACAGAACCCTTGATAACCCACAGAAAATTTAAGCATCCAACATACTGTTTTAATTATATTATTGTGTGGAAACCAGTTCAGTTACTTATTTTTTTTTTTTAAAAATGTATCTATTGTTTATTATGCATTGATCTGAAATCATTTTTTAGTTATTTTAAAAAATTCTTTACAAACCCCAATAAATTTGAAATCATCTATTTTAATTGTGTGTATATATATATATATATCAACACTGGAATAAACACAACAATATATAAAGGATTCTAAAAATTCTGTCATCAGTCATTGGTTGACCAATTTAAATTGTGAATTTAAAATTACCATCTCGTCTATTTATCATTTTACAAAACAGTATAATATGTTTTTTTCTACCATAACCAGTTATCAATATTTTTGTTTGGAGTTTTTTTTTTCCTTTTTTAAAATTATGCCCAGTGAAATTTTAAACAGTCAAATAGTAGATACTCTCATAAACTAAATACAACAGTTTTCTCTAAAAGTCTCTTATCTAGTGACCATACTATTTTTGCTGTTTTAGGTATTTTTTATTGTCATATCTTAAATATGGTGCACTTAACTATTTTTTGTTTGATTTTTACAGGTACACAGTGTAGCTTGGCCAGATTGTGATCAACAGAAAGATTATTGTAATCAGGCTAAAGAAAATGGTTCCATTGTTGTATACGTAACTGCAACCTCTGATACTAATGACAACTTGCATTATGTTTTTAGTACAATAGAAGTGCCTACTGTTATTTTAATACGGACCACCAAGAGTAATGCTCAACTTAAGTTTGACTGGTCAAAACTCCTACAGCTTAATGGATCTTCAATTGATGGGGCAATTTATTTCAATGATTCACAGCTTGAAATTGAGTACAAGTTTGGGGTAGCTTTTACTAGGGTATGATTTTATCATTATATTTCATTTTGTCTGTATCATATTTTATAACCATTAGTTTCCTGCCATTTTCTGAAATGCAGTTTGTAGCTTCAAATATTTACGCCATTTTTATTTTTAAAAAGAACTTTGCAAGGATAAGATAGATGTTTATCTCCCGTAAACTGCCCTTCTTTCATCCCCACCATAGACGATATTGCAGTGAACATGGAAACACCATGGTAGACATGAAGGGAACTTAACCATGACCTGAAAAAATTCCCTTTGTTCTAAAACCTGGAACCCTCATGTTGACGGTCTAGTGCTTTACTGTATGTCTCTTTCAATATATATTGAAAGCAAGTATCATTGTAAACGTATTTGAAAAACATTTTTGAACTCTTAAATGTTATCCTGTTTAATATGATTGTGTTAGCGTATTTAGCTATTTTCTGCAGCAGTTGGATCTTTAATGGCAACCTAGCATTTTTTACTGTATACTATGATTAAATAACATATTACTAATGCTAATATTTATTGTAAACTGAACGCTTATTATATATGTTGCAATATTATTGAAAATAATGACTTGTCAGTCTCTTCTAAAATATTTTGTCACTTGGAATGGTCTTAGTCATTTATATACTTTTTACTGTTATCAGAATTTGTATTTAATCTGTGGTATTATATTTCTTGAGATAGCTTTACCATTTTGTAAATTACCCTTGACATGTAATAATTGACATTGGTAATCATCATATCATAATTCTGTAAATTACCCTTGACATGTAATAATTGACATACAGTGGTACCTGCATAATGAAGGCAATCCATTTTAGTACCAGGTTCATTGATTTTAGTACTTGTACCGGGTTCATTGGGCAAAACACATTTTCTCACAGACTTCTGTATAATTTGATTAACTTTTAACTGTGCATATACTTATCTTATATTTTTTATTTTTCAGCTCATTGAGTATGACGATGAAGATGATTCAGCAGACTTAGAAGATTGTGAAAAAAAACTCAATTCTACAAGCTGGAAGATGAGAGATTTTAATTTGTTTCACTGGAATAGTGATGATGTCAAACTGGATGACAAAACTAATACTTTTGTCTTTAACACAACATCTAATGTCATGCTAGATACAAATCAAACTCGAAATGGTAGCATCAGTTTTACTGTAAGAATACATATATTTTATGAAATTTTAAAAGTTATCTGACTTCATTTAACATTGTTTTATAAAAGGTAGAATACTGGTATATTTAAAATTTCACATAGATTTTTTTTTTATATTCTTATAGTCTTCATTATAAACATTCCAAAGTTAAACCAAGATAATTTAGCATTGTATTAAAAATGTATAATAAATTTGAAATGCTCCATGCCAAAAGCAGAAAAATTTCCCACATGAAATTCATAAAACCTAGAATGCGATGAGTAACACATCTGAGGATGAGTTACACATGAAATGATGAGTTCAAAGATAATTCATTCATCTCTGTATATTTATCACTCTTTTTTTTTAACATAAAAAGGAAAAATTGTTAACTGTGTTATCAATTACTTTGACACATTTTTTAGTACTGGATTAGGACAATTTTACATACTATTTTGCCTTTTTTTAGTTTTCAGTAAAGAAAGACAGCGGAAGAGTGTCTGATCTACCCAGCATGCTATACTCAGCCAATGAAACCATGTTTGACTTTGTAATTGCCAACTACACACCATCCTTTAACAACTCAAGGTTTGCTTTAGAGGCTGTTGTTGTAAGTCAGTCTACTGGCGACATGTCTGTGGACCTGACTAAATCTATTGATGATGAGTACACTCCAGGTGTATTTGAGGTAAATTTTTTCAAAATTATCTAGTTCACACTTAAAGATCCAAATTCAGACCTAATCATTCCAAGAATAATCCTGACAAAGAATTCATCCATTCAGCTTACTTCATTTTTTATCTATAAAATACTGTATGAAAAAAAAATAGAAATTTATCTTTACCTTAGTGTTTTTGTCTCTATACAACTGTTTGCAATAAATATACAAGTAGTGTTTTTTACTCAATACAAATGTTGAGATTTTTATGAACCTATAAAAGTTGGCAGCCCATCCAGGCCAGATTGCCCAAGGCTTATGATGTATTGCCCTCAACATTTATTGCTGGGAAATTTAGAAAAAGCCCCAGATTTTTTTCTACCTTTTTTAAATTCTTATTACATTTTAAATAAATATGAAGTGTTTGGTGATCTCACTATTTTAAGAGGTAGACCATTGTTTATGTTTTATTTAATGCATTTTTTTAAGGAAAGTTACATTCTTCTTTGCTTGACACCAACATGAAAATATAAGTAGTGATTATTTCAGTCTGAAGAGTGGGAATTTTTTTTTATCTTTATTATAAGCAACTTAAACATAGTGAAAATTCAATTTAAAAAGAAAAAATTCTTGTATATTATTTTTTATTTTTATTAATTCTTTAAAACTGTGTTTTGTTAATAAAAAAAGTAAAGTTCCCTTAGCCCAAATGAGCCATCAGGGCAGATGAAGTGTAGAATTTATCTGTTTCTATAACTTTGGCATCTATGAAGGGATTGTTTGGTTAGTAAACACCCAGTCACTTTTACTTCCCCAACTTAAGTCAGGTACCCATTTAAAGCTGGATAGACTTGTGGGATGACTTGGAAACAAATTACACCTGGAAAATTTCCCATGGGTCTTAAGGAAGTTCAAACCCAGAATTTTCATGTCTACTGTCGAGCATCTACACAACCCGACCATCCATCCCACCCTTTTCTTTACAGTTCTAATTTTATTTTTTGAAGCATGTTGTTTTTTTCCATAAAAAAAAATCTGTAAACAGTTTTATTTAGCTTTTTGCTCTTTTTCATTTTAAGTCAAGCATATAAATTATTTTTTGTTTGCTTAAGTTTAATTAAGCCATACAGGACATATGATATATCAACACTCTTCCAACCAACATTTCCTCAGATCATTGACTGGTTGACAAAACCTACGCAACTTCAAACTTCTGGATTTTTCCAGTGGAAGCCGGTTTCCTACATAAGTTTACCCCGAGCACGTAACACAGCAACAAAAGTAAATCATTATGATTTGAAAAGTGTCAGTGGGGCATCTGCAACAGCTAAACTTTTGAATAATACAGTCCTCTCATCAATTTTTAATGAAACTCTTTGGGACGTCAAAAATGTCCAAATACGAATTGCCAACATATCATATGGACTTCCAAAAGATGGTTTTTACGTAAAGCAGAACTACACAGCTTGGTAAATGGTTTTAAATTAATATTCATTTGAGCAAACAAGCATTTTTGATAATGCTTAAATAAAATTTTTACTACATTAACGTGAATCCTAAATCTTTAAAAAAAATACTCTTTGATTATTTACATGCAGATTTAGTTATCCAAATTTAACAAATACAAGTATATGAATAATTGTGTCTTAATTATTTTAATGTATTCCAGCTAAATTAAAATATCAACATTTACAAAATTATTGCATTAAAATTAGAAATTTAAAATAAATTTGTTAAATTATTTCCAGCATGTCTATAAAAAGTAATATTTTATTTCTTTACTTGACTCATTTGTAGCCTTTCTTTTGTTTTAGGACTGCTGCTATTGGTTATGGAACTCCACCAGAAGACAGCATCTCATTGACTGTCATTATTATAATATCTGCCGGATTGGGGTTACCTGTTGTCATAATTATTTTTGGAGGCATCTTTAGCATTATACGGAAATGTAGAAGAAAATCATCAGCATACGAGCCAATAAGTTCTGGATCAATTAACAGGAATAATCCGCAGGTCAATTAGAAATTAAAAGATCCTTCACACATTATTCATATCTTTATTGATGTCTTTCATGTCACTTAATTGTTTAGTCAATGTTTATTACAAAAGCTAAAATGAGGCAACTGCAGCTGAGAAGTAAGAGAATGTATGTATTTAACATCAGTGCATTGAAGTTAGTCTTTTCAAATGATGCCTGTATTCTGAATTTACTAATATACATATTAAGGCACACGTTTCAGGAAGATAATGATATTTAATATAAATATATAAATTTTAATATAAATTGATAAAATACAATTTTTAATAATTTGAAAATTAAAAAAAACTGATAAAATACTATAATTTCTTGAAAATTTTTTATTAAAATGAAAATTAAAAGCGACTTTTCTTACTGTCGAGTAGAAATGTTGTGGACTGTAATTGTATGCTTCATGCTCTATTCTGTGAATTTTTTTTTTTTTTACTTTGACTATTTACTTAAGCAATTTTTTTATTAGGCCTACAGTACATTTTAAATTTTATTTCAATGTACATAGTTTATACATAAACATTATTGTCGTGTGGATTGTTAGATAATGTAGGAATCGCACAAAGTTAAAAAGAAAAATTATTAGAAATTTTGCTTTTTACCATTTAAACAATGTTAGCTTCAGCTTTTTCACCTGTTCATGACAATTTCTACGACCTACTAGTTTAGTTTATAACAAAGTCTTTTCACCCTTTGTGTTGATTATTAACTTAAAATATCCCAAATATGTGCAAAATCAATCTGTTGCTAATCTGTTCAGTTGTGTGAATTGAATAGCGTTTTGTAATGTACACCATTATGTTTATAACATTTTGATATAGTCTATAAGTACATTAAAGATTTGTATGGTTGAGTTTTCACATAGCAATGTATTGAGTAGATGCTTAATTGCTTTCCTTGTTTTATGAAGTTTTAGTCTCCATTTTAGAACATTCCTTTTTGATATTTTAACTTGCTTTTACTTTTCATTTTGAGTAAATTGATTTATTTTTCATTCATTGTTTCTTGTATTCATTATCCTGGTTTGTTTGTTTTTTATTACTATATGAATTAGCATCAATTATCCCTCTCAATTTTGTTAAGTAAAGTTAAAAATAATATTTTTACTGTTTTGCATTTTTTTCCTTTTTAACCATTAATTTAGTAGGTTTAAATTATTGAACCCTGTATTGTGAATAAACATTAGGTACTATTTTCATTTGTTTGGATTTTTTATAACATTGATACATTATTAAACAGAATTTAGTTGGCAATGGAGTAATTCTTTATGTAGTTTCAAGTGTTAAGATTTTCTTGAATGTTAAATTTAATTCTTATTTCTGAATTACTCAGGTAAAATGAAAACATTTAACTTAGAAAATGAAATTAATTCATTCATACCCGTTGAAAGTTTATTATTCACATGTGTCATAAAACTTTCTTTGTCCCCAGTTTACTGAAAGTACTGCTTTTGTTACCTTGGTAAAAGTTCTCAATGCAAAAAAAATGTCATGTAAATATTTATATTTAATAATTTATGATTTCTATGTATTTAAAAAAAAAATGCCTCTGTAACATAAGCCATCAACTTTCATTAGTATAGCATGGCTAAACTAAATTACATACCTTTTAAAGTTATTGAAAAAGAATGTGGGAACAAGGAAAATATTAAACGTTTTAAACTTTGACTTTTTTTTGAAAGAATCAGCCTACTTTTTTTCTTGGTATTTTAAATAAATATTCATATACTAGATTTTAAGTTTTTCTGTTTGTTCTGAAATAACTTATTCAAACAAGAGACTATTTTTAAGTATTGGCTTGTATTAGAAGGTATAAAAAATGTACATAATAAGAGCCGGGTTATTTTGTGTATGGTGATGCTAAAAGTGAAGTTCTCTTGAACATTGTCCTATAAAACTTGAAGGTTAACTTGAGAGATAAAGATGATCAAATTTATTTTCGGTAGTTTAGAATTTTCACTTTTATTGCCAACATATTGTTTCACAGCTTATTTTGTGATCCTCTCATACATTTAAGATTGTTTCCTTATCCCCCCACCCTACCCCTTCAGAATCAAATAATAAACATGTATACATATGTATCATCTTTTAGCTTTTTTATGTTCATGTTTATTTTTCATTTTGTTACCATACAGAAAGAAATATGAATGTTCACCCGGCCCCTTGGTGATGAAAAAAAGTTATTTCAAGATTATTATTTCATTTAGTTTTGATGGTTATACATATTGTGTACAAGATACCAGTGGATGGAAACACTGGTAGTTTTTGCTTTTTTAAATGTGGCATTACTAAATTTGTATCTCATCTATTTCACTATTCAAATTATTAAATTATATTTATAGTGTTAAAACTATCTGAGACTATACATGTAGTAAGTAATTTTATTGGCAAAACTATAACTCCATCCTCAGTATTCATCACCCAATGTTCATCTTCTATGGCATGTTGAATGTCTGAAATACTATTTTTTTTATCATGGAGGTACATTAGTGTAATTCTTTCATTTGTGTTAAACTGGTTTATGTCATCGTAAAGAACAAAACATTACCTCCAGTTAATTTTTATTTTCATTAAATCAGTTTGTTGAAAAAAAAAATAAGTTTTTATCTTGAGATATACCAGTACATCAGTGACTACCAACACTAGAAAAAATGCATTTTCAATCTGCCCATCAGTTCACAAACAACTTTTAAAAGAAAATTAAATTTTTACCAAAAATGTGCCCAAAATTTGCTTTTTCTGTAAAATTGAAGCTTAAACCAGGCAGTGACTTTGGAAATGGCAAGTTTTTTTAGAATTAAAAAAAAAAGATTGTTGTGGGCTGAATTTCCTGATGGCCTAATATTTACATAAAAATGTGTACAAAATATTTTTCCAATTGAAATTGCTTGAAAAGCAATGCCATGTTTATCTTATCCTTATAAGTCATCACAAAAGTTTTTCTCTTAGCGAATTTTCTTTTTACCTTGCTTCTCTCAGATATCCATTCTACTTACACACTTTCAAACTCCATTTTTTAACATTTTGATATCTAGTACTATCAAAAAAATGTTTTAATATGACCATTCCATTTTCCAAATCCAAAAAGAATAGCAAAATCTTGCTGGCGATTGAGGGTTACTCTAAGAAGCTATACATTTTTTTCCCTCTAAAAGTTATGGAGAAATGAGGGTGTCTATTATAGTCTGAATGCTGTATTGCAAGGCTTATTTTCCTGCCTTAAAAGTGTATGCATCTTATGGTACATACAATTTTTCAGTAATTTATTCTTCAGATTGATAGTTTACACATATCATTTTTAGATTTTCATAGATAGCTTATTAACCCAATTAAAAAATAGTAAATCACCTTTAGTTTTAAGCTAGCCTAACAGCCTGCGCAACAGACAAAAATAGTTATGAAATTGATCAAAACAAAAGTAATGATGAACCAAAATAACCAAACGCCCATGGACTAGAATTTATAGTTAAATTTTATAGTAGTGTTGTTTTTTTTAACTCAATTTACTAAGAATCGGGATTTCCCCACTACTACTAAAGCTTTGGACACACTGTCAAAAAGTGGATTGGAGAAAAAAAAACACTTTATTATTAATACATGTAATAGAAACAAAAAATTTACTTGTACTTTTTACACAATATTATCACAGGAGATAAAAAAAATGTAAAAGTATTGCATAGATTTATCATTTAAATATTATTAACTACCATATTTCACTTTTTATTTTATAAAAAAAAAAATCTATTGGCTTATTACCAGTTAGTAAAATGGTTCCATGGTTTAAAAATATCCTCATCATCAACTCATACAAACTTTTCTGAAATGAAATATTCTAAATAAATAAAATTCACTTTTTTTTTTAGTAAAAGTGTAAAAGTAATATTCGCACAAGATCCATTAAAGAAATTAGCACATTATGGGAATGAAGTCCAAATTTTCAGGTCATGAATAGCAAAAGAGAGCACAATAAATTAATATTTACAGTAGTTAATTAATAATAACTTTTCCTTTCAGTGTGCTGTATTCTAAGCATTTGATAACATTTAAAAATGGTCATTTCACAGAAGAATGAACATCCTCATAAATGGACAATGTAATTTTCTGACACTTTGACTGGCTTGAACTGTTGTTAGATAATGAGAGTTCATTTCCGCCAATCATTTTTAGTTTTAATTACACCAATATTTTGGTAATGTTCATTATTTGAATAAACTTCAGTTCCAACACTTTCTGAAGAAAGCTGGCTTAAAGACTGGGATGAACTTACGCCAGAAGATCTTGGGGCAGAGCCAACTAGGAGACCTTCAAGTTTTTTCTTAAAATTCTCTGAAAATGAATGGATATATATATATATTCAAAACAATAGCTATCAAAGTTTGTTGTAACTTTTAAAAAATAAATTAGAATCTAAATATAAGAATAAAAAAATGTCATAAGTAAAAAATAATTTAAAATAGAAAATGCAATGTAAGGCATTCTTAAATAATAGAAGTCATAAAAAAAAAAAGGTTTTTCAAATGAAATATTTTAAATAAATAAAAGAGCTCAAAAAAAAGTTAGTTACCATCACCATAAACATAATTTTGTTTTTGACAAACCTTAATAATAACCAAAGTAAAATCTAATATAGATCAAAAACTTATAACTTCAATATTAAAGACCTTCCAATTTGTTACCAGACCAACAAAATAAAAAAAAAAACCTTTTCCCACAATAAAAATTTGTCACCTTCTGGTGAAATAATTCTGCCAAGATCAGATTTACTTCTTTTCATTCCAATGCTGTTAGTTTTAGTAGTACTTGACCCACTAAAACTACTTCTAGCAGCTCGAGCAGCTCTGATGTCTTCTTCATTGGCTATGATATCAATATAGTTATCTGATGGATTGTAGTATGCCGAGTGTGAAGACATGTCAGTAACTTCTGCATAAGTACCATTCAGTGAATATAAAGATACAGGCCTAGAACATGTGCTTATTAGAATTGAAGGAATGCTGTCAGTGCAACAGACGTTTGTAACATTAACTCTGGAGTAAATCACATCTGTTTCTTCATCCATAACAGAATATACATCTTCAGTTGATGATAGTGTGGATAAGTCTGATGAAATTTTGCTATCGTTTGTCTCATCAGGAATAACCTCATAGTCTTCATCTAAATGGACTTCATTAATGTTTTCTAGGACTTTATTGCTATCTGACTGATGATATATACGAGAATTATCTTTTAAGTTCCAACTTTTACAAGAAGCTAAACTCAAACAATTTTCCAATTTTTCATACATTTCCAAACTGTCACTGGGAAATTCTTCTATACTGCTTAGATAGAAATGAGGAGATATGGTCGAATCAACTGGGCTATAACTACTTTTAAAGCTTGAGCTCTTAATCAAATCATTACATGTTGAATATTCAAAAGGTTCACATATTTCAGCATCTCTTAAAGAAAAACGTCTTTTATAGTACTTAGTGCTACGTCTTAGTCTATGATATGGAACGGGATCAACTGATAATTCAACTTTTTCATACAGGTGGTCCTCTGAATTGTTGCAGTAAACTTCTTCACTCTTCATGAGTAAATTAATGTTTCCTTGCTTGTCTTGACTGTCAAAATCTTTTAATGTTTCTGTTAATACCAAATCTTCAGAAAGTTTGTGAAAGTTTTCTTTTAGTATTTGAGCATACATCTCAACCTTATTTTCTTTCAGCTGGTTACTGTTTTGTTTCATGCATAAATCATTTGCTGAAGAGATGAAAGATGTCATCATGGCTTAAAGTTTTATTCAAACATCTGATGATTTTGTTTTGTTCTAAGCAATACAAGAGAATATCAATTTTATACGCTAGAAGTATGTATATTTTTTTATAATTATACACTCGCTGCACAAATATTTCTTCAGGCAGATGTAGTCTATATAATTACTTATAACTGTATAAATAATGTACCTTTATTATCACTGGTCTCCTCAGAAGGAGAATTTGTTGATTTTGCTGGTATGTTTCCTTGCTGCATGTCAGGAATCTGAATAATTTCAAATGATATTAATATAAAACCCAAACATAAAAACGTAAGAGTTTAGAACACACCAAATATTTGATGTAAAATAAAGCCACATCTAAGCTTCATTTTAGGATATAAAATAAGTGAATAATAGAAATACAAATTAACATATTAAGTTGAATCTCTTACCATTGTTCTAGCATTTGACATTTGTACATTTTCATTGTTTGATTGTGAATAGCGGGCATTCTGTTTATGGTTAGGGTAGTCTGTTGCACCCAAAGACTGAGAATGTTTTGGTAGTTGCCTCTTTGGCTGATAAGAATATAATATTCAAAAGTTACATGAAAACTTCTCAATGAAAAAAAAAACTTATCAAAGCTAAAATTCCAAAATTATTTTTTTTCTCTCTAACCTCTCTTGAAGAATCAAAACTTCCTGATTGTTTCAGTGGTGGTGGATGGTTAGGTGGAAGAGGTGGAGGCTGAATGGGGGGTGATGATGGCAAAGTATCATTCTGTATGTTTCTTTTACCTGCAATATGATTAATAAGTAGGTGAATAAAACGTAGTTTTGTTTTAAGCACAACAATGAAACTGAAGATCTTGAAAAAAAAATATTTTTTATTTCTAACACAGAATAATAATTTTGCAACACAATAGCTATTACCTTTATCAAATGAAAGACTATTCTGATTTGTATTCACCTGAAGAGAGGGATAAAAAGAGAAATTTGATGACTGGAGTTTTCATCCAAAACAAAATGCAAAGGAAATTGTTAAAATAAAATCTATCAATCAATAAATCAAATATTTTTGCATAATGTACATTAAATGACTTAAATATCAGCTTGCTGTTTCATTCTTTAAAACACATTTTTTTTTAATTAATTGTATATCTACCATACATATTTAATGTAGGAAAATATGTTAAGCATATAAAGTAAAGCAAAGTTCCCTTAAGTTCATTGAGGCAGATGAAGTGTAGAATTCATCTGTTTCAGTAATCTTGGCATGTAAAGGGATTGTGTTGTTCGCACAATGCCCACCTGCCTTTACTCCCCCAACCCCCAACTTAAAGTAAGGTACTCATTTATAGCTGGGTGGACTTGGGGACTTTCACTGAAAAAAATCCCAAGGTTCTCACTGAGGTTCAAACCCAGGACCCCTCTGGTTGACAGTCAAGTGCTATACACCGCATGACCACCCATCCCCATATAACATAAGTACTTTAAAAAAAGATCAATGATCATGAAATTACAATCAAGTCTAATGATACTTACATAAGAATGTTTATTTGAAGTTAAGCCTGTTAAAATAAAATACACAATTATGATTTGAAAAATCACTGATTAACTGCAAAAACTATTTCATGTTTATGTAAATAATCTTTACCCTTAATGCCAAGAAAAATATTTCCTTAAAATTTAATTTACCTTCACAGATACTTAGTGCTTGAAGTTTCATTCCAGTTTGTTGACCAATATTAGGAACAGATTTAGATCGCAATGTTTTATGAGGGGTGGGGGCTAAGAATGAATAAATCAATATACTATCAAGAAAATGTATTATAGTTCATTAAATAAAATTAACACATCTTAAAATTATTTCTATAAAAAAATTGTATGTGGAATATGCACAGAAAATAGAAATTATATAAAAATTATATAAAAAGCCACTATATTAATGTCTATAACCAGTTTTAACCCATGATGATGTCATCCCAATGTGACTAGAAAACGTATCCAGTCTAAGCCACATAGTCGTGGTTATTATATCATTGATTATTAAATTTTAAAAAAAAAATTTTTTCACATAGCCCTACATGTATTAAACTTTCTTGGCATATGTACGTAAGTGCAAATAATTGTATAGTTTTACAGAGGTAATATAGAAAATATCATGCATACTTTCGGATCATGTTATGTTATCAGCAAAGTTATTTAGGTGCAGAAAAATGAAACATGCCAAAAAGTACCTATTATTCCAATAGCTATTTCATTTTTTTCAGAATATTTTGTCAGTACTGTCTGGGAATACTTTGAAGATATTATTAGTTGACCTAGAACTAGATAATACAAAAATAGTTTTGTTTTCTTTTTATACTAAATTTTTTTTTATTTGAACCTTTGTTAGTCTGTATCACAGTACGAATCTCAAACTGAATTTTTTTTTCATGTCATAAGTGATCGTATTTTTTTTCTGATTCTAATTAGAAATGTAGCAAGACTGAAGAGCAATGTGTAGTAAGAAATACATATTGGTATTTGAAAATGAATTCCTTAAGATACAAACATTTTTGTTTTTCTATTTTATAGTTTGCAATTACCTGACTCCGTATCTCTAGAAGGTACATCAACAGCTGGGAAAACAAAGCAGATTAAGATTGTTTTTTAATAATGAAAAATATTACAAATAATCTTTGTAATAATGAAATGCGTTAATTCAATAAAATGGTTAATCAGAAATTCTTTCATTTCCAGTTCTAGAAAATTTATTCAAAATCTTATTTTAGTTTGATGATATTTATTATATTCATATAGATGTTTCTTTGTCAGATAGAATTTTAAAATGTAAATTTAAAAAGAAACTTTATTTGTACTTAATTTGAACAGAATTCCTACAATGTATTTTTATGCTTTTAATGATGTTTAAATGCAAATTTAAAAATTGTTTTCATTTAAAAAAATACTCACTTTCTTCCCCACTATCAGCATCAAAAAGGACTGGAAATGAGAAAAATAGAATTTAAGAATACTCATTCTATTTTTTACATTGACATAGAGCCCATATATTTTTTAAAATATTTTTTTAGTTATAATTTAAAAAAAGTGCATGTATTAATTTTTAAAAAGCCTCTAATATTCCAAACGAATTTAAAGTTTAGCAATGTAAATAGCCAAGAATCAGCCACCCTAAATTAACAGTACACAATTACAAGCTAGATCGACTAAATATAACACCCTGCTAATAGCAAAGTTAGTCAAAAGCATACATTCTTTTGGAGCCACATTTAGCTCTCCAAAATTTCCAAATTTTTTTGTGGTCCCAAAGAGTGAGTCTTTTATAATTAAATAACTTTTCCCACTGAATCTTGGGAAGTGTTTTACAATAGAAAAAAATGGAATTTGGCTCTCATTATCTCATAGGTAGTATAAAATAAATGTAATTGAATAAGATCTAAACACACCAAAGGAAATTTTTAAAATTAAAATTTTTTTTAATGCGGTGTAAATTTTCAAAAAATTAATTTAACAATGTGTAAGAATTAAATGTATACATATTCATAAGTAAAACATTTATAGACGATAGATCTCTGTCAATATTTATTACTTATATAAAAATTGAATGGCAAAAAAACAACATGAAAAAGAATACACATTAACCTTAAAAAATGATTGGTTATTGACATGCTCTGCATGAGTTTTGACATTTTTCAGAGACTTTTTTCTATGAAATGAAGCTAATCTAGAAGAATGTGAATTGTATAACATTTTAAGTGATGGTAAGGTTTAGCTGATTGTTGTAGCGTAAAAAAATATTTAAAACTTTTGCAATAATCTTGTTGTAAAGAAGTAAAAATTTAAATCAACTTTGACATTATATGCTGATAATAAATAACCCTGATAAATATCAGAAGATACATACTGACCTTTGACTATTTTAGTGTTGTAGTGATTATAAATCTTTTCACTTATCCCAAGTTTGGATAACTCATTACAAGACATTGGAAATGTAACAGCCCTTCCACTAGTCTCAACAAAGAATTCCATTACTTCTGATAAACTTTTCATGGGCTCATGCTAAATTAAATTAAAGAATATTTTTAAAAAATCTCATCTTACATTATAAAAAATATGAAATATTAAATGTGCAGAAATAACTTACTGGATTTTCAACATCAATTTTATACCCAGTTGAGAGACGATTTACAATATAATGGGTTTCGGTTTTTCCACTGAAATAAAAAATATTGATCTACATTTTAAATCATACAACAATATTGACTTTATACTCATTTTTTTTTATTTATAAAAACTAGAGAAAAATGGTAATTAAAAAATAATAGAATTAGCTAATATAAACTTGATGATTTGATTATAAACTTTTATTAGCTGTTTTAAATTTTAAAAATGTTCACACGATATTGTCAATAAATACCCTTACACATGAAAGTGTACATGTACACTTTTACATTCAGTCATAAAATGTATCATGATGATTTTTACCCATTAGATTCCATTCTTTTGGATATTACAAGATTTTTACTATCATTTGAGCTCTCTCTCATTAAAGTGTTGCCATATTTAGCACCCCTGTCCAAAATCTGAATGGCCAGTTCTCTGCTACAGTTGGAAAAGAACCAGCTAAAAAGGTAAAGTAAATTAGATTAATTAGTATTTTAAAAGATTTTTCATTAGAACTTATTATAAACAATATTAAATATATATTGAGTACAATTAAAATGTTATAATGTGATAACAGGCTATACAAAATATTACCTTGGTACATCAGATCTTCTAGAATCTGTGTAGAATATTAACCTCTGCTGTAAAATAAACAAAAATATATGATTTAATACAATGGTGTGAATAAGTTTTGTTTTCCATTATTTCAATGCTAAATCTTGTTAAATTGGCACTATAATGAGGGTTATGTACTATTTAAAACACCAGAATGCAGCTCTCATGTAAGTTTATATAGGTATCTGTGGCCACTCAATTATTAAAATGTGCTTAACTCTGGGTATATATTTACTTCAATGCTAACTCCCATTTACCTCATCTGTAACAACTCAATTATTAAAATTTGCCTAACTTTGGGTATATATTTACATCAATGCTAATATTTTTATAAAATAGATCAATAATAGCTATTTCCATATTTCCCTAACTTTAAAAAAAAAACAATATGAATAAAATCCATTACTCAAAAGTTCTGCAATATCCTCAGCAGCCAAATCTGAATATATTACCTGATAATTATCGACCGGGGGATTTATTTTGGGACTCACAGGTTCCAAATAGTCATCACTGTCATCACACCGATAGCTCCCAGAAGTTGAAGCATTAGGTGTATCAAAACCAGATTCATAGCTAGTGTCTGATGGGGTCTCTGAAGGTATGGGCAGAGGTCTCCTGACTAATTTTTGAATCTTGAAATACTCATTTAGCGAAATCTGAATATCATTAATTTGGCCTGGAAGTAGGTCAATGTTTTCTGGAACAGAACCCTGAAATATAAAACAAATTACTACTCACTATCCTTATTTTGCACTACATTTTATACATTCACATTTTCAGCAATGTCTTGGTTAAATGTGCTTGGCCTTAATTACTGATGCAAGTTGAATAAATTAGCTTTATTAATGCTATTAAAATAAGTCAGTGATATGTTGCAATAGACACTCCAAAATACATAAGCCTTAAATGGGACGAAAAATTGCATTAGTTTAATAAAGAAGAAAAAATAACTTTTTCTTTTTTAGGCTGTTGTTTCTTACTTTCTTTATTTGTTTCATATAGGTATTTCATTTTTTAAATTATGTTAAACTAATTAAAACAGAGAATACCAAATAATTTCTAATTAGAAAATCCTCTTAATTTTGAAGTCCGAAATATTTTTCTAATTAAGCTTCGTAAAGTTTTTTTTTTAGCCTACTTACATTTGCGATACCTTCAATAAAAGCTCTCCAGATCTCACGTTCACTGAATTTTGATGTCTTAAAATAGATAGATATTCATGTAAATCTTAAATATTCAGAAATATATTTACATTTAATAATGAGTATTTTTACATAATCTTTTAAAATATCAAAATAACTCTAAAATATATATCGTACTTTAAATCTGTTCACTTTTTTCAAGGTGTATAAATCAAATTTATATCCATTTTTCTCATCACCTTCTCGTTTCACCAGTCTTGAACCTGGTCCCACTCCAATTGTTCCAACATGCTAAAAAAATCAAAACTTTTGCTAAGATACAACCTCATTGTACTAAATATATACAAGTCAGCACTTATTGCTATAATCCTTACTCAGTTTTGTAGTTTTTATTTTTGAAATTAGAACCCATTTTAGTTTGATTTAAATGCTAGTAATTATAATTTATTGGTTTCTACCATTAACACATTTGAACAATATGCTCAAATAATATTTTTTTTAATAAATTGTCAATTTCATAAAGGGTGTAAAAAAAAGGAAATGAAATACTTTTGTGTCTTTTTTAAGCAAGCTAAGCCAACTACAAAATTTCCTTTGACTTTAACTGATTTCAAAAGTATGAGGAAAAATTCAAATTATTTAAATAAGGACCTATTTACTTTAAAGAATTCTGTCACAATTTATTTTAAGAACAGACTTCTGATTCTGCTACACATTACCATAATTAATCCCAGATACTAAAGGTAAAACATTAATAAGGCAAAGCAGTAGGCATTAGACAAACACAAAAATAAAATGCCTTTTTATTATTATAAACTTGGAAATAAGGGGTCTTCTAAATGTCTTTTTAACTTTCAAATGTGTAATGTTTCAGCTTTTCAAAATTGACTTCAGTAGTGAACACAGTTATCTATACCAATTAGCACTGTTGAA
>JAGDYQ010000007.1:6264272-6296772 GCA_021962125.1 Bulinus truncatus
TTTGGATATCAGGAAGCCTAATGCTGCACGTGCAAATTCAAGGAATCCCAATATTCAAATAACAGAGCATTAAACCAAAACAGTGCTAAACGAAACAGCCTTAAGTGGGGTCTTACTGTATATTAAAATGATTATTACTATAAAATGTCTTTCCAAGTAAATAAAATCAATTTAGTTTTTGAAGCAGAATAATTATGAGTCAGTTATATATAGGGAAAAATATTTTTTGGATATCATGTACTTTGTCATAATAGATTTACATGAAGGATCTTAACTTATTTTTACTTTGTCAACTTTGACTAGTTAGATTTTCACTACTAATCTACTTTTAGTAGTAGTATCTGGATTGTCTCACGAGTCTCAGCAAACAAGCACTGCACTCTATTAATATATGTAATAATACATACACAAGTGTGTAGAACAAAGACAAAATAATTGGTCATGAAAAATGGTCAAATCAATATTATTTGAGTATAAAATATTATAGATGCTTTACTTTTAGTTTCAGACAGTTTTATGCTATTAAAATTGACTTTTGTGTTATATTTTTTTTAAATCAACAATTTCATAGAACCCTTGATAACCCACAGAAAAATTAAGCATCCAACTTAAATTGTTATATAAATTAAAATTTGTTAAATAATTGATAAAAATCAAGCAATAAAACAATCTCAATTCTGGAACATGGTTTTGCTGTATTACTCAAAAATCAACTGTTTTAATTATATTATTGTGTGGAAACCGGTTCAGTTACTTATATATTTTTTTTAAAAATGTATCTATTGTTTACGAGTTTGTTGTTTTTTCATCAAAAGTTGAACATTATTATGCATTGATCTGAAATCATTTTTTAGTTATTTTAAAAAATTCTTTACAAACCCCAATAAATTTGAAATCATCTATTTTAATTGTGTATATATATATATATCAACACTGGAATAAACACAACAATATATAAAGGATTCTAAAAATTCTGTCATTGGTTGACCAATTTAAATTGTGAATTTAAAATTACCATCTTGTCTATTTATCATTTTACAAAACAGTAAAGTATGTTTTTTTCTACCATAACCAGTTATCAATATTTTTGTTTGGAGTTTTTTTTTCCTTTTTTAAAATTATGCCCAGTGAAATTTTAAACAGTCAAATAGCAGATACTCTCATAAACTAAATACAACAGTTTTCTCTAAAAGTCTCTTATCTAGTGACCATACTATTTTTGCTGCTTTAGGTATTTTTTATTGTCATATCTTTAATATGATGCACTTAACTATTTTTTGTTTGATTTTTACAGGTACACAGTGTAGCTTGGCCAGATTGTGATCAACAGAAAGATTATTGTAATCAGGCTAAAGAAAATGGTTCCATTGTTGTATACGTAACTGCAACCTCTGATACTAATGACAACTTGCATTATGTTTTTAGTACAATAGAAGTGCCTACTGTTATTTTAATACGGACCACCAAGAGTAATGCTCAACTTAAGTTTGACTGGTCAAAACTCCTACAGCTTAATGGATCTTCAATTGATAGGGCAATTTATTTCAATGATCCACAGCTTGAAATTGAGTACAAGTTTGGGGTAGCTTTTACTAGGGTATGATTTTATCATTATATTTCATTTTGTCTGTATCATATTTTATAACCATTAGTTTCCTGCCATTTTCTGAAATGCAGTTTGTAGCTTCAAATATTTACGTCATTTTTATTTTTAAAAAGTGAACTTTGCAAGGATAAGATAGATGTTTATCTCCCATAAACTGCCCTTCTTTCATCCCCACCATAGATGATATTGCAGTGAACATGGAAACACCATGGTAGACATGAAGGGAACTTAACCATGACCTGAAAAAATTCCCATTGTTCTAAAACCTGGAACCCTTATGTTGACGGTCTAGTGCTTTACTGTATGTCTCTTTCAATATATATTGAAAGCAAGTGTCATTGTAAACGTATTTGAAAAACATTTTTGATTTCTTAAATGTTTTCCTGTTTAATATGATTGTGTTAGCGTATTTAGCTATTTTCTGCAGCAGTTGGATCTTTAATGGCAACCTAGCATTTTTTACTGTATACCATGATTAAATAACATATTACTAATGCTAATATTTATTGTAAACTGAATGCTTATTATATATGTTGCAATATTATTGAAAATAATGACTTGTCAGTCTCTTCTAAAATATTTTGTCACTTGGAATGGTCTTAAGTCATTTATATACTTTTTACTGTTATCAGAATTTGTATTTAATCTCTGGTATTATATTTCTTGAGATAGCTTTACCATTTTGTAAATTACCCTTGACATGTAATAATTGACATTGGTAATCATCATATCATAATTCTGTAAATTACCCTTGACATGTAATAATTGACATACAGTGGTACCTGCATAATGAAAGCAATCCATTTTAGTACCAGGTTCATTGATTTTAGTACATGTACCGGGTTCATTGGGCAAAACACATTTTCTCACAGACTTCTGTATAATTTGATTAACTTTTAACTGTTTATATACTTATCTTATATTTTATTTTTCAGCTCATTGAGTATGACGATGAAGATGATTCAGCAGACTTAGAAGATTGTGAAAAAAAACTCAATTCTACAAGCTGGAAGATGAGAGATTTTAATTTGTTTCACTGGAATAGTGATGATGTCAAACTGGATGACAAAACTAATACTTTTGTCTTTAACACAACATCTAATGTCATGCTAGATACAAATCAAACTCGAAATGGTAGCATCAGTTTTACTGTAAGAATACATATATTTTATGAATTTTTAAAAGTTATCTGACTTACTTCATTTAACATTGTTTTGTAAAAGGTAGAATACTGGTATATTTAAAATTGCACATAGATTTTTTTTATTATGTTCATATAGTCTTCATTATAAACATTCCAAAGTTAAACCAAGATAATTTAGCATTTTATTTAAAATGTATAATAAATTTGAAATGCTCCACACCAAAAGCAGAAAAATTTCCCACATGAAATTCATAAAACCTAGAATGCGATGAATAACACATCTGAGGATGAGTTACACATGAAATGATGAGTTCAAAGATAATTTATTCATCTCTGTATATTTATCACTCTTTTTTTTAACATAAAAAGGAAAAATTATTAACTGTGTTATTAATTATCTTTGACACATTCTTTAGTACTGGATTAGGACAGTTTTACATACTTTTTTGCCTTTTTTAGTTTTCAGTAAAGAAAGACAGCGGAAGAGTGTCTGATCTACCCAGCATGCTATACTCAGCCAATGAAACCATGTTTGACTTTGTAATTGCCAACTACACACCATCCTTTAACAACTCAAGGTTTGCTTTAGAGGCTGTTGTTGTAAGTCAGTCTACTGACGACATGTCTGTGGACCTGACTAAATCTATTGATGATGAGTACACTCCAGGTGTATTTGAGGTAAATTTTTTCAAAACTATCTAGTTCACACTTAAAGATCCAAATTCAGACCTAATAATTCCAAGAATAATCCTGACAAAGAATTCATTCATTCAGCTTACTTCATTTTTTTATCTGTAAAATACTGTATGAAAAAAAAAAAGAAATTTACCTTTACCTTAGTGTCTTTGACTCTATACAACTGTTTGCAATAATTAAAAAAAATATACAAGTAGTGTTTTTTACTCATTAAAAATGTTGAGATTTTTGTGAACCTATAAAAGTTGGCAGCCCATCCAGGCCAGATTGCCCAAGGCTTATGATGTATTGCCCTCAATATTTATTGCTGGGAAATATAGAAAAAGCCCCAGATTTTTTTCTACCTTTTTAAAATTATTATTACATTTTAAATAAATATTAAATGTTTGGTGATCTCACTATTTTAAGAGGAAGACCATTGTTTATGTTTTATTTAATGCATTTTTTTAAGGAAAGTTACATTCTTCTTTGCTTGACACCAACATGAAAATATACGTAGTGATTATTTCAGTCTGAAGAGTGGGAATTTTTTTATCTTTATTATAAGAAACTTTAACAGTGAAAATTCAATTTACAAAGAAAAAATTTCTTCTTGTATTATTTTTTATTTTTATTAATTCTTTTAAACGGTTTTTTATTGATAAAAAAAGTAAAGTTCCTTTAGCCCAAATGAGCCATCAGCGCAGATGAAGTGTACAATTCATCTGTTTCTATAACTTTGGCATATATGAAGGGATTATTTGGTTAGTAAACACCCATCCACTTTTACTTCCCAAACTTAAGTCAAGTACCCATTTAAAGCTGGATGGGCTTGTTGGATGACTTTGAAACAAATTACACCTGGAAAATTTACCATGGGTCTCAACGAGGTTCAAACCCAGAACTCTCATTTCTACTGTCGAGCATCTACACAACCCGACCATCCATCCGACCCTTTTCTTTACGGTTCTAATTTTATTTTTTGAAGCATGTTGTTTTTTTCCATAAAAAATATCTGTGAACAGTTTTATTTAGCTTTTTGCTCTTTTTCATTTTAAATCAAGCATATAAATTATTTTTTGTTTGCTTAAGTTTAATTAAGCCATACAGGGCATTATGATATATCAACACTCTTCCAACCAACATTTCCTCAGATTATTGACTGGTTGACAAAACCTACGCAACTTCAAACTTCTGGATTTTTCCAGTGGAAGCCAGTTTCCTACATAAGTTTACCCCGAGCACGTAACACAGCAACAAAAGTAAATCATTATGATTTGAAAAGTGTCAGTGGGGCATCTGCAACAGCTAAACTTTTGAATAATACAGTCCTCTCATCAATTTTTAATGAAACTCTTTGGGACGTCAAAAATGTAATACGAATTGCCAACATATCATATGGACTTCCAAAAGATGGTTTTTATGTAAAGCAGAACTACACAGCTTGGTAAATGGTTTTAAATTAATATTCATTTGAGCAAACAAGCATTTTCGATAATGCTTAAATAAAAGAAATTTGTTACCTCATTAACGTGAATCCTAATTCTTTAAAAAAAATACTCTTTGATTATTTACATGCAGATTTAGTTATCCAAATTTTACAAATACAAGTATATGAATAATTGTGTCTTAATTATTTTAATGTATTCCATCTAAATTAAAATATCAACATTTACAAAAATTATTGCATTAAAATTAGAAATTTACAATAAATTTGTTAAATTATTTCCAGCATGTCTATAAAAAGTATTATTTTATTTCTTTACTTGACTCATTTGTAGCCTTTCTTTTGTTTTAGGACTGCTGCTATTGGTTATGGAACTCCACCAGAAGACAGCATCTCATTGACTGTCATTATTATAATATCTGCCGGATTGGGGTTACCTGTTGTCATAATTATTTTTGGAGGCATCTTTAGCATTATACGGAAATGTCGAAGAAAATCATCAGCATACGAGCCAATAAGTTCCGGATCAATTAACAGGAATAATCCGCAGGTCAATTAGAAATTAAAAGATCCTTCACACATTATTCAAATCTTTATTGATGTCTTTCATGTCACTTTATTGTTTAGTCAATGTTTATTACAAAAGCTAAAATAAGGCAACTGCAGCTGAGAAGTAAGAGAATGTATGTATTTAACATCAGTGCATTGAAGTTAGTCTTTTCAAATGATGCCTGTATTCTGAATTTACTAATATACATATTAAGGCACACATTTCAGGAAGATAATGATATTTAATGTAAATATTGATTGATAAAATATTGTAATATCTTTAAAAAAAATTTACTAATTTCTTGAAAATTTTTTATTAAAATGAAAATTAAAAACGACTCTTCTTACTGTCGAGTAGAAATGTTGTGGACTGTAATTGTATGCTTCATGCTCTATTCTGTGAATTTTTTTTTTTTACTTCGACTATTTACTTAAGCAATTTTTTTATTAGGCCAACAGTACATTTTAAATTTTATTTTAATGTACATAGTTTATACATAAACATTATTGTCGTGTGGATTGTTAGATAATGTAGGAATCACTCAAAGTTAAAAAGAAAAATTATAAGAAATTTTGCTTTTTACCATTTAAACAATGATAGCTTCAGCTTTTCACCTGTTCATGACAATTTCTACGACCTACTAGTTAAGTCTTTAACAAAGTCTTTTCACCCTTTGTGTTGATTATTAACTTAAAATATCCCAAATATGTGCAAAATCAATCTGTTGCTAAACTGTTCAGTTGTGTGAATTAAATAGCGTTTTGTAATGTACACCATTATGTTTATAACATTTTGATATAGTCTATAAGTACATTAACGATTTGTATGGTTGAGTTTTCACATAGCAATGTATTGAGTAGATGCTTAATTGCTTTCCTTGTTTTATGAAGTTTTAGTCTCCATTTTTGAACATTCCTTTTTGATATTTTAACTTGCTTTTACTTTTCATTTTGAGTAAATTAATTTATTTTTCATTCATTGTTTCTTGTATTCATTATCCAGGTTTGTTTGTTTTTTATTACTATATGAATTAGCATAAATTATCCCTCTCAATTTTGTTAAGTTAAAAATAATATTTTTACTGTTTTGCATTTTTTTTTTCTTTTTAACCATTAATTTAGTAGGTTTAAATTATTGAACCCTGTATTGTGAAAAAAACATTAGGTACTAGTTTCATTTGTTTGGATTTTTTATAACATTGATACATTATTAAACAAAATTTAGTTGGCATAGGAGTAATTCTTTATGTAGTTCAAGTCTTAAAATTTTCTTGAATGTTAAATTTAATTCTTATTTCTGAATTACTGTAAAATGAAAACATTTAACTTAGAAAATAAAATTAATTCATTCTCACCCGTTGTAAGCTTATTATTCACATGTGTCATAAAGCTTTCTTTGTCCCCAGTTTACTGAAAGTACTGCTTTTGTTACCTTGGTATATTTCTCAATGCAAAAAAAAATGTCATGTAAATATTTATATTTAATAATTTATGATTTCTATGTATTTAAAAAAAAATGCTTCTGTAACATAAGCCATCAACTTTCATTAGTATAACATGGCTAAACTAAATTACATACCTTTTAAAGTTATTGAAAAAGAATGTGGGAACAAGTGAAATATTAAACGTTTTAAACTTTGACATTTTTTTGAAAGAATCAGCCTACTTTTTTTCTTGGTATTTTAAATAAATATTCATATACTAGATTTTAAGTTTTTCTGTTTGTTCTGTAATAACTTATTCAAACAAAAGACTATTTTTAAGTATTGGCTTGTATTAGAAGGTATAAAAAATATGTACATAATAAGAGCCGGGTTATTTTGTGTACAGTGATGTTAAAAGTGAAGTTCTCTTGAACATTGTCCTATAAAACTTGAAGGTTAACTTGAGAGATAAAGATGATCAAATTTATTTATGGTAGGTTTGAATTTTGTCACTTTTATTGCCAACATATTGTTTCACAGCTTATTTTGTGATCCTCTCATACATTTAAGATTGTTTCCTTATCCCCCCACCCCTACCCCCTCAGAATCAAATAATAAACATGTATACATATGTATCATCTTTTAGCTTTTTTATGTTCATGTTTATTTTTCATTTCGTTACAATACAGAAAGAAATATGAATGTTCACCCGGCCCCTTGGTGATGAATTCAATAGGAATAACTAGACTAAAGAAAAAAAAAAGAGTTATTTCAAGATTATTATTTCATTTAGTTTTGATTGTTATACATATTGTGTACAAGATACCAGTGAATGGAAACACTGGTAGTTTTTGCTTTTTTTAAATGTGACATTACTAAATTTGTATCTCATCTATTTCACTATTCAAATTATTAAATTATATTTATAGTGTTAAAACTGTCTGAGACTATACATGAAGTAATTTTATTGGCAAAACTATAATTCCATCCTCAGTATTCATCACCCAATGTTCATCTTCTATGGCATGTTGAATGTCTGAAATAATATTTTTTTTATCATGGAGGTACATTAGTGTCATTTTTTCATTTGTGTTAAACTGGTTTATGTCATCATAAAGAACAAAACATTGCCTCCGGTTAATTTTTATTTTCATTAAATCAGTTTGTTGAAAAAAAAAATAAGTTTTTTATCTTGAGATATACCAGTACATCTTGAGCATCAGTAACTTCCAACACGTTGAAAAATTGCATTTTCAATCTGCCCATCAGTTCACAAACAACTTTTAAAAGAAAATTAAATTTTTACCAAAAATGTGCCCAAAATTTGCTTTTCTGTAAAATTGAAGCTTAAACCAGGCAGTGACTTTGGAAATGGCAAGTTTTTTTAGAATTAAAAAAAAAGATTGTTGTGGGCTGAATTTCCTGATGGCATAATATTTATATAAAAATGTGTACAAAATATTTTTCCAATTGAAATTGCTTGAAAAGCAATGCCATGTTTATCTTATCCTTATAAGTCATCACAAAAGTTTTTCTCTTAGTGAATTTTCTTTTTACCTTGTTTCTCTCAGATATCCATTCTACTTACACACTTTCAAACTCCATTTTTTAACATCTTGATGTCTAGTACTATCAAAAAAATGTTTTAATATGACCATTCCATTTTCCAAATCCAAAAAGAATAGCAAAATCTTGCTGGCGATTGAGGGTTACTCTAAGAAGCTATACATTTTTTTCCCTCTAAAAGTTATGGAGAAATGAGGGTGTCTATTATAGTCTGAATGCTGTATTGCAAGGCTTATTTTCCTGCCTTAAAAGTGTATGCATCTTATGGTACATAAAATACAGTAATTTATTCTTCAGATTGATAGTTTACACATATCATTTTTAGATTTTCATAGATAGCTTATCAACCCAATTAAAAAATAGTAAATCACCTTTAATTTTAACAGCCTGCGCAACAGACAAAAATAGTTATGAAATTGATCAAAACAAAAGTAATGACGAACCAAAATAACCAAACGCACATGGACTAGAATTTATGGTTAAATTTTATAGTAGTGTTGTTTTTTTTTTAACTCAATTTACTAAGAATTGGGATTTCCCCACTACTACTAAAGCTTTGGACACACTGTCAGAAAGTGGATTGAAGGTTTTATGTATATGGCAACGAGAAAAAAAAACACTTTTTTATTAATACATGTAATAGAAACAAAAAATTTACTTGTACTTTTTACACAATATTATCACAGAAGATAAAAAAAATGTAAAAGTATTGCATAGATTTATCATTTAAATATTATTAACTACGATATTTCACTTTTTATTTTATAAAAAAAAAAATCTATTGGCTTATTACCAGTTAGTAAAATGGTTCCATGGTTTAAAAATATACTAATCATCAAGTCATACAAACTTTTCTAAAATGAAATATTTTAAATAAATAAAAGAGCTCTAAAATTCACTTTTTTTTTAGTAAAAGTTCTTTAGAGATATATTCGCACAAGATCCATTAAAGAAATTAGCACATTATGGGAATGAAGTCCAAACTTTAAGGTCATGAATAGCAAAAGAGAGCACAATGAATTAATATTTACAGTAGTTAATTAATAATAACTTTTCCTTTCAGTGTGCTGTATTCTAAGTATTTGATAACATTTAAAAATGGTCATTTCACAGAAGAATGAACATCCTCATAAATGGACAATGTAATTTTCTGACACTTTGACTGGCTTGAACTGTTGTTAGATAATGAGAGTTCATTTCCGCCAATCATTTTTAGTTTTAATTACACCAATATTTTGGTAATGTTCATTATTTGAATAAACTTCAGTTCCAATACTTGCTGAAGAAAGCTGGCTTAAAGACTGGGATGAACTTACGCCAGAAGATCTTGGGGCAGAGCCAACTAGGAGACCTTCAAGTTTTTTCTTAAAATTCTCTGAAAATGAATGGATATATATATATATATTCGAAACAACTTTTTAAAAATAAATTAGAATCTAAATATAAGAATAACAAAATGTCATTAGTAAAAAATAATTTAAAAAAGAAAATGCAATGTAAGGCATTCTTAAATAATAGAAGTCATAAAAAAAAGGTTTTTCAAATGAAATATTTTAAATAAATAAAAGAGCTCAAAGAGAAGTTAGTTACCATCACCATAAACATAATTTTTTTTTTTGACAAACCTTAATAATAACCAAAGTAAAATCTAATATAGATCAAAAGCTTATAACTTGAATATTAAAGACCTTCCAATTTGTTACCAGACCAACAAAATAAAAAAAACAACCTTTTCCCACAATAAAAATTTGTCACCTTCTGGTGAAATAATTCTGCCAAGATCAGATTTACTTCTTTTCATTCCAATGCTATTAGTTTTAGTAGTACTCGACCCACTAAAACTACTTCTAGCAGCTCGAGCAGCTCTGATGTCTTCTTCATTGGCTATGATATCAATATAGTTATCTGATGGATTGTAGTATGCCGAGTGTGAAGACATGTCAGAAACTTCTGCATAAGTACCATTCAGTGAATATAAAGATACAGGCCTAGAACATGTGCTTATTAGAATTGAAGGAATGCTGTCAGTGCAACAGAAGTTTGTAACATTAACTCTGGAGTAAATCACATCTGTTTCCTCATCCATAACAGAATATACATCTTCAGTTGATGATAGTGTGGATAAGTCTGATGAAATTTTGCTATCGTTTGTCTCATCAGGAATAACCTCATAGTCTTCATCTAAATGGACTTCATTAATGTTTTCTAGGACTTTATTGCTATCTGACTGATGATATATACTAGAATTATCTTTTAAGTTCCAGCTTTTACAAGAAGCTAAACTCAAACAATTTTCCAATTTTTCATACATTTCCAAACTGTCACTGGGAAATTCTTCTATACTGCTTAGATAGAATTGAGGAGATATGGTCGAATCAACTGGGCTAAAACTACTTTTAAAGCTTGAGCTCTTAATCAAATCATTACATGTTGAATATTCAAAAGGTTCACATATTTCATCATCTCTTAAAGAAAAACGTCTTTTATAGTACTTAGTGCTACGTCTTAATCTATGATATGGAACGGGATCAACTGATAAATCAACTTTTTCATACATGTGGTCCTCTGAATTGTTGCAGTAAACTTCTTCACTCTTCATGAGTAAATTAATGTTTCCTTGCTCGTCTTGACTGTCAAAATCTTTTAATGTTTCTGTTAATACCAAATCTTCAGAAAGTTTGTGAAAGTTTTCTTTTAATATTTGAGCATACGTCTCAACCTTATCTTCTTTCAGCTGGTTACTGTTTTGTTTCATGCATAAATCATTTGCTGAAGAGATGAAAGATGTCATCATGGCTTAAAGTTTTATTCAAACATCTGATGATTTTGTTTTGTTCTAAGCAATACAAGAGAATATCAATTTTATACGCTAGAAGTATGTATATTTTTTTATAATTATACACTCGCTGCACAAATATTTCTTTAGGCAGATGTAGTCTATATAATTACTTATAACTGTATAAATAATGTACCTTTATTATCACTGGTCTCCTCAGAAGGAGAATTTGTTGATTTTGCTGGTATGTTTCCTTGATGCATGTCAGGAATCTGAATAATTTCAAATGATATTAATATAAAACCCAAACATAAACACTTTAGAGTTTAGAACACACCAAATATTTGATGTAAAATAAAGCCACATCTAAGCTTCATTTTAGGATATAAAATAACTGAATAATAGAAATACAAATTAACATATTAAGTTGAATCTCTTACCATTGTTCTAGCATTTGACATTTGTACATTTTCATTGACTGATTGTGAATAGCGGGCAGTCTGTTTATGGTTAGGGTAGTCTGTTGCACCCAAAGACTGAGAATGTTTTGGTAGTTGCCGCTTTGGCTGATAAGAATATAATATTCAAAAGTTACATGAAAACTTCTCAATGAAAAAAAAAACTTAATCAAAGCTAAAATTCCAAAATTATTTTTTTCTCTCTAACCTCTCTTGAAGATTCAAAACTTCCTGATTGTTTCAGTGGTGGTGGATGGTTAGGTGGAAGAGGTGGAGGCTGAATGGAGGGTGAAGATGGCAAAGTATCATTCTGTATGTTTTTTTTACCTGCAATATGATTAATAAGTAGGTGAATAAAACGTAGTTTTGTTTTAAGCACAACAATGAAACTGAAGATCTTGAAAAAAAATATTTTTTATTTCTAACACAGAATAATAATTTTGCAACACAATAGCTATTACCTTTATCAAATGAAAGACTATTCTGATTTGTATTCACCTGAAGAGAGTGATAAAAAGAGAAATTTGATGACTGGAGTTTTCATCCAAAACAAAATGCAAAGGAAATTGTTAAAATAAAATCTATCAATCAATAAATCAAACATTTTTGCATAATGTACATTAAATGACTTAAATATCAGCTTGCTGTTTCATTCTTTAAAACACATTTTTTTAATTAATTGTATATCTACCATACATATTTAATGTAGGAAAATATGTTAAGCATATAAAGTAAAGCAAAGTTCCCTGAAGCTCATCAAGGCAGATGAAGTGTAGAATTCATCTGTTTCAGTAATCTTGGCATGTAAAGGGATTGTGTTGTTCGCACAATGCCCACCTGCCTTTACTCCCCCAACCTCCAACTTAAATTAAAGTACTCATTTATAGCTGGGTGGACTTGGGGACTTTCACTGAAAAAAATCCCAAGGTTCTCTTTGAGGTTCAAACCCAGGACCCCTCTGGTTGACAGTCAAGTGCTATACACCGCATGACCACCCATCCCCATATAAAGTAAGTACTTTAAAAAAAGAGCAATGATCATGAGATTACAATCAAGTCTAATGATACTTACATAAGAATGTTTATTTGAAGTTAAGCCTGTTAAAATAAAATACACAATTATGATTTAAAAAATCACTAACTGCAAAAACTATTTCATGTTTATGTAAATAAGCTTTACCCTTAATGCCAAGAAAAATATTTCCTTAAAATTTTATTTACCTTCAGAGAAACTCAGTGCTTGAAGTTTCATTCCAGTTTGTTGAGCAATATTAGGAACAGATTTAGATCGCAATGTTTTATGAGGGGTGGGGGCTAAGAATGAATAAATCAAAATACTATCAAGAAAATGTGTTATAGTTCATTAAAATAATTAACACATCTTAAAATTATTTCTATAAAAAAATTTTATGTGGAATGCACAGAAAATAGAAATTATATAAAAATTATATAAAAAGCCACTATATTAATGTCTATAACTAGTTTAACCCATGATGATGTCATCTCAATGTGACTAGAAAACGTATCCAGTCTAAGCCACATAGTTGTGGTTATTATCTCATTGATTATTAAATTAAAAAAAAAACAACTTTTCACTTCGCCCTACATGTATTAAACTTTCTAGGCATATGTACGTAAGTGCAAATAATTTTATAGTTTTACAGAGGTAATCAAGAAAATATCATGCATACTTTCAGATCATGTTATGTTACATGCTATTTAGGTGCAGAAAAAATGAAACATGCTAAAAAGTACCTATTATTCCAATAGCTATTTCATTTTTTTCAGAATATTTTGTCAGTACTGTCTGGGAATACTTTGAAGATATTATTAGTTGACCTAGAACTAGATAATACAAAAATAGTTTTGTTTTCTTTTTATACTAAATTTTTTTTTATTTGAACCTTTGTTAGTCTGTATCACAGTACGAATCTCAAACTGAATTTTTTTTTCTGGTTCTAATTAGAAATGTAGCAAGACTGAAGACAATGTGTAGTAAGTAATACATATTGGTATTTGAAATAAATTCTTAAGATACAAACATTTTTGTTTTTCTATTTTGTATTTGCAATTACCTGACTCCGTATTTCTAGGAGGTACATCAACAGCTGGGAAAACAAACAGATTAAGATTGTTTTTTAATAATGAAAAATATTACAAATATATCTTTGTAATAATGAAATACGTTAATTCAATAAAATGGTTAATCAGAAATTCTTTCATTTCCAGTTCTAGAAAATTTATTCAAAATCTTACTTTAGTTTGATGATATATTATTATAATCATATGATGTTTCTTTGTCAGATAGAATTTTAAAATGTAAATTTAAAAGAAACTTTATTTGTACTTAATTTAACAGAATTTACAATGTATTTTTTAGCTTTTAATGATGTTTAAATGCAAATTTAAAATTGTTTTCATTTATAAAAAATACTCACTTTCTTCCCCACTATCAGCATCAAAAAGGACTGGAAATGAAAAAAATAGAATTTAAGAATATCATTCTATTTTACATTGACATAGAGCCCATGTATTTTTTTAAATATTTTTTTAGTTTTGAATTTTAAAAAAGTGCATGTATTAATTTTTAAAAAGCCTCTAATATTCCAAAAGAATTTAAAGTTTAGCAATGTAAATAGCCAAGAATCAGCCACCCTAAATTAACAGTACACAATTACAAGCTAAATCGACTAAATATAACACACTGCTAATAGCAAAGTTAGTCAAATGACATTCTTTTGGAGCCACATTTAGCTCTGCATCAAATTTTTTGTGGTTCCCAAAGAGTGAGTTTTTTATAATTAAATAACTTTTCCCACTGAATCTTGGGCAGTGTTTTACAATAGAAAAAAATGCAATTTGGCTCTCATCATCTCATAGGTAGTATAAAATAAATGTAATTGAATTAGATCTAAACACACCAAAGCAAATTTTTTAAATTAAATTTTTTTTAATGCAGTGTAAATTTTCAAAAAATTAATTTAACAATGTGTAAGAATTAAATGTATACATAAGTTGTCATAAGTAAAACATTTATAGACAATAGATCTCTGTCAATATTTATTACTTATATAAAAACTGAATGGCAAAAAAACAACATGAAAAAGAATTCACATTAACCATAAAAAATGATTGGTTATTGACATGCTCTGCATGAGTTTTGACATTTTTCAGAGACTTTTTTCTATGAAATGAAACTAATCTAGAAGAATGTGAATTGTATAACATTTTAAGTGATGGTAAGGTTTAGCTTATTGTAGTAGCGTAAAAAAAATATTTAAAACTATTGCAATAATCTTGTTGTAAAGAAGTAAAGTAAAAATTTAAATCAACTTTAACATTATATGCTGATAATAAATAAACCTGATAACCATCAGATGATACATACTGACCTTTGACTATTTTAGTGTTGTAGTGATTATAAATCTTTTCACTTATCCCAAGTTTGGATAACTCATTACAAGACATAGGAAATGTAACAGCCCTTCCACTAGTCTCAACAAAGAATTCCATTACTTCTGATAAACTTTTCATGGGCTCATGCTAAATTAAATTAAAGAATATTTTTTAAAAATCTCATCTTACATTATAAAAAATATGAAATATTAAATGTGCAGAAATAACTTACTGGATTTTCAACATCAATTTTATACCCAGTTGAGAGACGATTTACAATATAATGGGTTTCGGTTTTTCCACTGAAATCAAAAATATTGATCTACATTTTAAATCATAAAACAATATTGACTTTATACTCATTTTTTTTTATTCATAAAAACTAGAGAAAAATGGTAATTAAAAAATAATAGAATTAGCTAATATAAACTTGATGATTTGATTATAAACTTTTATTAGCTGTTTTAAATTTTAAAAATGTTCACACGATATTGTCAGTAAATACCCTTACACATGAAAGTGTACATGTACACTTTTACATTCAGTCATAAAATGTATCATGATGAATTTTACCCATTAGATTCCATTCTTTTGGATATTACAAGATTTTTACTATCATTTGAGCTCTCTCTCATTAAAGTGTTGCCATATTTAGCACCCCTGTCCAAAATCTGAATGGCCAGTTCTCTGCTACAGTTGGAAAAGAACCAGCTAAAAAGGTAAAGTAAATTAGATTAATTAGTATTTTAAAAGATTTTTCATTAAAACTTACTATAAACAATATTAAATATATATTGAGTACAATTTGTTAATTATGAATATGTTATTTTCCATTCTTTATAATGTGATAACAGGCTATACAAAATATTACCTTGGTACATCAGATCTTCTAGAATCTGTGTAGAATATTAACTTCTGCTGTAAAATAAACAAAAATATATGATTTAATACAATGGTGGTCAAATGTGAATCTTAGAGCCACATAAGGCTCAGTGTGAATAAGTTTTGTTTTCCATTATTTCAATGCTAAATCTTGTTAAATTGGCACTATAATGAGGGTTATTTACTATTTTAAACACCAGAATGCAGCTCTCATGTAAGTTTATATAGGTATCTGTGGCCACTCAATTATTAAAATGTGCCTAACTCTGGGTATATATTTACATCAATGCTAACTCTCATTTACCTCATCTGTAACAACTCAATTATTAAAATTTGCCTAACTTTGGGTATATATTTACATCAATGCTACTATTTTTATAAAATAGATCAATAATAGCTATTTCCATATTTCCCTAACTTAAAAAAAAAAACAATATGAATAAAATCCATTACGCAAAAGTTCTGCAATATCTTCAGCAGCCAAATCTGAATATATTACCTGATAATTATCGACCGGGGGATTTATTTTGGGACTCACAGGTTCCAAATAGTCATCACTGTCATCACACCGATAGCTCCCAGAAGTTGAAGCATTAGGTGTATCAAAACCAGATTCATAGCTAGTGTCTGATGGAGTCTCTGAAGGTATGGGCAGAGGTCTCCTGACTAATTTTTGAATCTTGAAATACTCATTTAGCGAAATCTGAATATCATTAATTTGGCCTGGAAGTAGGTCAATGTTTTCTGGAACAGAACCCTGAAATATAAAACAAATTACTACTCACTATCCTTATTTTGCACTACATTTTATACATTCACATTTCAGCAATGTCTTAGTTAAATGTGCTTGGCCTTAATTACTGATGCAAGTTGAATAAATTAGCTTTATTAAAGCTATTAAAATAAGTCAGTGATATGTTGCAATAGACACTCCAAAATATATAAGCCTTAGATGGAATGAAAAATTGCATTAGTTTCATAAAGAAGGAAAAATAACTTTCTCTTTTTTAGGCTGTTGTTTCTTACTTTCATTATTTGTTTCATAATAGTTATTTCATTTTTTAAATTATGTTAAACTAATTAAAACAGAGAATATCAAATAATTTCTAATTAGAAAATCCTCTTAATTTTGAAGTCCGAAATATTTTTCTATTAAGCTTTGTGAAGTTTTTTTTTAGCCTACTTACATTTGCGATACCTTCAATAAAAGCTCTCCAGATCTCACGTTCACTGAATTTTGATGTCTTAAAATAGATAGATATTCATGTAAATCTTAAATATTCCGAAATATATTTACATTTAATAATGAGTATTTTTACATAATCTTTTAAAATATCAAAATAACTCTAAAATATATATCTTACTTTAAATCTGTTCACTTTTTTCAAGGTGTATAAATCAAATTTATATCCATTTTTCTCATCACCTTCTCGTTTCACCAGTCTTGAACCTGGTCCCACTCCAATTGTTCCAACATGCTAAAAAAACCAAAACTTTTGCTGAGATACAACCTCTATGTACTAAATATATACAAGTCATCACTTATTGCTATAACCCTTACTCAGTTTTGTAGTTTTTATTTTTGAAATTAGAACCCATTTTAGTTTGATTTAAATGCTAGTAATTATAATTTATTGGTCTCTACCATTAGCACATTTGAACAATATGCTCAAATAATATTGTTTTAATAAATTGTCATTTCATAAAGGGTGTAAAAAAAGGAAATGAAATCCTTTTGTCTTTTTTAAGCAAGCTAAGCCAACTACAAAATTTCCTTTGACTTTAACTGATTTCAAAAGTATGAGGAAAAATTCAAATTATTTAAATAAGGACCTATTTACTTTAAAGAATTCTGTCACAATTTACTTTAAGAACGGATTTCTGATTCTGCTACACATTACCATAATTAATCCCAGATACTAAAGGTAAAACATTAATCTGGCAAAGCAGTAGGCATTAGACACAACAAAAATAAAATGCCTTTTTATGATTATAAACTTGGAAATAAGGGGGTCTTCTAAATGTCTTTTTAACTTTCAAATGTTTAATGTTTCAGCTTTTCAAAATTGACTTCAGTAGTGAACACAGTTATCTATACCAATTAGCACTGTTGAATTAACTCCCCTTGATGCCCTAAGCACTGATGTTTCCCCAGATTTTGTAACATGTTGGATTACGCTGTTGTTTTTTTTTTTATAGAGACCGCACATTTTGTTCAATTTACATATATGACGCACCATGTATTTGTCACGCAAGATATGAAAAATAAAAAAAGAATTAATCTAAATTTCAAATTAAACAACTTCACAGTAAGACGGAATATTAATAAGTATATATTTCTGCCTACTTTCATTTTATTTATGGCTAAACGCTTTTCTCGCACTTCCATTTTTCCATTGTTGATTTTACGCAACTCATGATCAGCTAACATACATAAAGGAAATAAAACATTCAGCATACCATGTTGTATAGCTTTTTCTAAGGAAGGGGGGGGGGTTAAACTGAGTAATTGAAAGATAAGTTGACAATTAATTTAACAAACATAAGAAACACAAAGTCTACACCTGGGAAGGCTCACTCAATATATGTCTACTAAAATTATATTATAAAGATCAGCGTGAATAATTTTTGGTCCTGTTTAAAAAAAAAAACGTTTAGATTGATATTTTTTTGTAGCCAGCTGTTTTCTCTTTATCATTGAGTTGTTAATTTCAGAAATGTTCGCCACCTTGATAAGGCTCTAAGACATCAAAAGGATAGCAGACTACTGCATTAAGGTTAATAAGTTCCAGATGCATAACGACTTATCTAACCAGGTTACTAACCCAAATCATTGTATCATGCTCTCGAGGAGATTATTTTAAACAGAAATAAAAAATATAAGAAAGTGCACGAAAGTCATGCGAATGTCATGACAGTTTAGACTTCAGTCTAACTCTATTTAGGCCTCCCATCAATTTTAGGGGTCCTAGGCAACAAAATTTGAGGCCCCATTTTAAAAGATAAAAAATATTGCTAAATTGTTTTTTTTTTCTTAATGCTCAACATTTTGGGGCCCCTTATTTCGTAGGACCCCTATGCCACGGCCAAGTCGGCCTGTCTGTATATCCGGCCCTGCCATCCACCGTTACCAAAAGTTTCAGCTATCTTGCTCATTATACATGTTCTTCTAAAAAGAATGCACTCCAAATGTCATCCAAACATTGAGTGTAAAGCCCAATGTGAGAGATTTCAGTGAAACAAATTTGATTCAAAGGGGGGGGGACCCTCCCACCCCCATTTAACTTTTAAGATCTCTCTATCTGTTTCTACCTTCATATCGGGAAAATATCATTGAAACCCTCTTGAAGTTATTTCTGTGTAAGCACAGGGAGTTAATTTAACGAAAAATTAGTTCGCTTCCCATGGCACATAATTTAGAAGGCTATATATGTATTAGGTAAAATTCATGGTAAAAACATTCTCAACGTAAGATTGTTGTCACTGAAGTTTTTAATGTAACTTCATGGCTCTATGCAACAGTTTCTACAAGCAACAAAGCTATGTTTACATAATGTTAACCAGATTAGTGCTTAATAATAACAAACATGGCATACTGTTGTTAACAATCTTTAGAAAACAATTTGTATAATTTTCTTCCTGTCAAATAGACGTGATTAATCCCATTTCCATAAATTTCCTGTGACAACAATATAAGCTCTAGAGTGGTTTCCGCCATTTCTGGGCCTTAGTTTATGAAAAACAAGTTTCAAAGTATGCAGTCAACCAATAGAAGATAAAATATTAAGTGCTGTCACTTAACAGGCTGACTAATAATGTCTTCTGGTATATTTTTGGTATTCACTTTCTTGATAGTACACAAATTAAATGCACTACATCAGAGGCTGAATAAAAGAGGCAGCAACTGGGGGTGTATGCATTGCCCAGAGTCTATTGGGCCCATCGTTCTTAGAGAGAGAGAGAGAGAGAGAGAGAGTTGAATTTTGATATTCTAACAATCATATAAAGTTATTTTACACTCATAATTATTCACTCTCTGCAGCACCCACGCTTTATATTTCGAGTGATGAACAATATATGTTTTACTATTTAGTGAATTTCATAGGCTGTTATTTTTTAAAAAGCTTGTTTATTGGGGGGGGGGGGGGGAGAGTAATTTTTTATTTTATTTTATTTTTTTAAGTGGTTTGATCCTACCCCGCCTACAACAGATTAGAAAGTATAATATCTAAACTGTGCCGACTACAGCTACACATACATATAGACCCCCTCCCTCCCCTCCTCCTTTCTTCCTTCTCCACTTTTACTTTATTTATCATTATTATGTAGGCTGGTGTCTAAAGGATGTGCGTCAGTTACAAAAAAAAAAGAAAAATTACATTGAAAGAAAAACAACAGTAACACATGGTTTTGTACAAAACATTTGGCGCTGGTGACACTCGGGCAGATACTAATCAGCTTTGATTAAACAGGGCAGCATGTTCGTGTAAATACAGAGCCGGATTTACAATTTTAGGGGCCCTAGGCCAACAAACATTTGAGGTCCCATTTTGAAAAGTAAAAAATATTGCTAAGTTGTTGCTTTTTTATACTACTTAACATTTTGGTCCCCTTATTTCGCGGAGGGCCCTAGGCCATGTAAATCCGGCCCTGTATGTAAAGCAAGAAAGGGTGTGAAAAAAAGGTGGGCGGGTCAGAAATCTATGATAAACATTGTGTTCAAATATACGCAGAATTATTTTTAACTGCTAACAATTACAGAGTGCTCATAAATAATAAGTGACACTAACGCCATTTATTGAAAAAAAAAATATATAAACTATTTTTCCATTTGGAATTTTAGTTACTAGATAAGACCACAATGGAACAAAATATGATGCGGCTTATTATTGAAGACATGTATATTATTGTCAACGGGAGCAAGCAAGAAATAGAGTGACGGGAATTGGGTTGAAAATTGATTACAAAATTCCATCCAGGCATACTACAAACCGACAGAGCGTTATAAACATACGTTATTCATTTTACATTTTTTTTTATTACATGGCTCAAAATTGTATTTTTTTAAATTATACACACGGCTATGGTGTCCCCTATGATTTGATGCCCGTAGCACGGTTATCTAGTACTCTGTTTAAGACAGATTAATATCATCACGAATTAAAGCCACGTGTAGGATTAGCCAAGCCCTAAAGCTTATATATGTTAAAAAAATAAAACGATGCTATAAAGTGCATTTTTAAGAGGGTGAAAAGAATGGTGGTGGGGGGGGGGGATAGATGTCAGAAAAAATTGTATCATGAAATAACTTTAATTAAACTAATTTTTCCATCGATAAACTACATTCGATGATCCTATGGGAATATTTTTTCAATGAAAATTATGATCAATCCAGAACATACTTGTATTTTGTCGACGCATTGCAGTATGTCCTTACATTTATAACAGTGCCAGAATGTAAACACTTTCCACACTTTGATACGCAGGATAAGTTAGGCAATACGGGAAATTAGATAATACAGGACAATAAATTAATAATACGGGACAAGTAGATAATACGGGACAAGTAGATAATACAGGACAAGAAATTAATAATAAGGGACAAGTAGATAATACAGGACAAGTAGATAATACGAGACAAGTAGATAATACTGGTGGATGTTTACATTTGTAAACTAAGATAAGTAACACAAAAGCTACCAAACAGTAGAACACTATTTAGCATTATTTCAATGGCAATTTAAATACAGTTGTGCTTGAGTGCATTAAGTAGAGAACTTACCGTGTTTTTAGAAGGTTGTGAGCTGCTGAAGATGTGAAGACTGTTGCCACTCATGACACACCAGTATTTAGCCCATTTTTCATCCTTTAAACGACAAAATAAATTCGTTCTTTAGCATTATAAAATATATATTTAAGTGTGTGTTTTGTTTTGTTTTGTTCATTAACTTTTATTCAAGTAAACCAGGGGTGGGCAAACTACGGCCCGCGGGCCGCATGCGGCCCGCCAGAGCATTTTTTGCGGCCCGAACGCATGTACATGTTGCGATCATATATCGATGTTTTTTTTTCTTTGTTTAGAACTTTCGCTGTATTTTTGAAATTTTAATCTGACTACGGTATTTGATTCAAATCTAGAAATATTAAGCTCCAGATAATTATTTGTAATTACTAGCAATTAATTGTTAACATCCCTTTTCGAAACTGTTTTTCTTATCAAACGGGGGAGGCTTTTGTTATCAATTTACCTTTTGAAAAGTTTTTAAAAGATAAGTGACAATTTGATTCACCAACTTCGAGACGTAAGCAAAGACTGTTTGTGGTACAGAGAGTACAGAGCTTTGAACGAAAGTATCAGATACAGCACAATTGTTTGTATTTATACGGGGAATAAACACTTGTTTTGATCTTACTTAGTGTTGAGCCACTCAAAGACACAACCACATGCCAGGATCTATTCAGTGCTGTTGAGACCTGTGTTGAAAGAAGTGGGTTGGTGTGAAACAAGATGGCAAGTGTAACCACTGAATGAGCGCATGCTTTATCTGGAAAAAAACTTAGGTCTGGTGAAGTTGATGAATAATAAAATTAAAGAAAAATATCCTGACTATACAATTGTACCTATCCACTGTGTCATCCATCATGAAAGTCTGCGTAAAAATGCGTTGAATATCAAGCATGTTATTGACCTAGCTGTCAGTGTAATAAACCTCATCAGAGCAAGGGCACTTAATCAAAGACAGTTCCAGGCACTGCTTAAAGCTTTGGAAACTTAAACATTCTGATATAAACTCCCACAGCAGTGTCCCCTGGCTGAGTCTGGGCGAGATATTGAGGAGAGTGTGGAATATCAAGGAAGAAATATTTATGTTCCTGGAGATGAAGGGTTTTTTTTTTTGTGACTTTGTTACTAACATTGTTAATGAAGAGTGAAAGTCAGACTTCATGTTTGCCATTGACATTATAGAAAAGTTGAATGAACTGAGTGTCAAACTTCAGGTCAATAGCTTGTTTGCACATGAAATGTATGTGCATGTTAAATCATTTTAGGCGAAACTCTCCCTGTTCTTCTGGCAAGCAGGTGAAAACAAGTTTTGCTATTTCCCTTTGCTGAAACAGGAAAAACGTTCTGCTGAAATGGCTGACAAGTACAAGGCTCAGTTGGATGCCTTGGTTATGGAATTTGAAATGAGGTTCAAAAACTTCAAGAACCTGGAACCACTCTTCAATATCCCCAGTTTGCTATTTAGTGCAGAAGTTGGTTCAGTCTCAGAGGATATACGGTTAAAGCTGCTTGACCTATTAGTAGGTTATGACTTGAATAAGAAGTTCAGGTCAGTTTTTCTTCTGGAGTTTATGGATGTTTGCCAGCAGCGGCATTTCCACACCTAAAACACTCTGCTGGGTCCACATACATTTGTGAGCAAAAATGTTTTCTTGTATGAAACTAAACAAGTCTAATAACAGATCGATGTTGACAGACTGCAGTTTAAATGCAATCACGCGAATCACAACAAGTAAACTGGTTCCACAGTTAAAAAACATTATCCGAAATTGTGAACAGTTATATACTTCTCATTAATTATATTTATACTCTGTGGTCAGCTTGTATGTAAATTAAGTTCCTTGTCTTCATTAATTTATGACCGGTAACAAAAAACGTTTGTTGGAATAATTATGAATAGTAAAGTCTTATTACCAAATTAGCACTGATTTAATTTAGTTCGTATTTTAAAATGTAGTGTGCATGTGCAATAGAGTGTGAATGTGAAATAAAATGACCAATACATTGTTATTATCCTTAATTCATATTTTCATACGTTGTAAATTGTAATTAAAGTAGACAAAATATATATGCGGCCCGCCGATAATAATCAAGTTTTCAATGTTGCCCTCCGTAGAAAAAGTTTGCCCACCCCTGGAGTAAACGAAATTAGATCATTTATAAATTGATACAGCAAAAATATCTCTCTCTCTCTCTCTCTCTCTATATATATATATATATATATATATATATATATATATATATATATATATATATATATATCACAAATACATTAACCAGTATTGATATTACATTATTGTTTCAGGAATATTAAAGTACATATTGCTATCGATGTTAGTCTACAATCACATGTGTATAATGCAGGGTAAGTGTCCAAGTTGTATTGAAGGATATTTTAAAATTCATCATTTCGCTGTTAACTTATTGAAATTGTTATAAATGAACTCTAAATTATAAATACACTGTGCTGAAGATATAGGGTGAAAAGTGAAAATAGAAAATACACTACTTTCAACGCAGACCACAACAGCTTTTTACATTAATCAAACATTTTTTTTTATGTTGACAAAGGCAGGGTTGTTAGTATCGAAGTATCGGTATCGGCCAATACAGTATCGGCGATACTTTTCAGTATTGGTTGCTGTATTGCCGATCCTTTTTGTATCAAGTATTGATTTGTGTATCGCCGATACATTTTAAACGAAAAATTTTCGATACTCTATACCAATACTTTTCTGTTGCCACTATTAGCTAATTGAAGTATACCAATAGCGATTTAATACATTGTTTCAAAAGTAATCTTCATAAATTCAATCACTACTTGTAATCATTGTAATCCTACCACTATTAACACCACCCACCTCCCCACCAAGACAACTTGGATCACAAGGCTGAAGTTGAACAAAACTTAAAGCGTGCTTGCATTGCACTGAGTGCAGTTTCCACTCCACTTACTCGGCAGGGTGGTGCAACTTCAATACAGTCAGCTATTCAGTTTTACTGCACGGCGGCAGAACCGGCTTAATAGTAAAGTTCTGCTGAAGTAGACAGATATCTTGAAGATAACTCATCAGAAATGCTGTCATTAGCACCCTACCCAACCTACCCAAGCATTAAGAAACTATATTGCTGAGTTGATCGGCTAGTGCTGAGTTGAGCGCCTGTTTTCATTAAGTTGGCGTATTTTTATGCCATTACGTTCTAGGCTAAGCAATGATTGTTTTAAAATGATGGTCGTCTTACGTGCTGCCAAGTAGTGAAATAGTAAAGAAAAGTTCCCTTAGCCCTGACGGGTCATCGGGGATTCATCTGTTCTTATAACCTCGGCATATGAAGGGATTGTGTGGTTAGCACAACGCCCAATCGCCTTTACTTCCCCAGCTTAAAGTCGGGTACCTATTTAAAACTGGATGAACTTGTGGAAAAATTGCCATTGTTCTCGCCGAGGATCGAACCCATGACTCTGAAGTCGACAGTCGAGTATCTACACCAATTGGCCATCCGTCAAGTACTAAAGTGATTAGCATTAAATTTGTGCTTTGACATTGTATTTTATTGTTTTCACTTTTTTTTTTAAACTTGAAAAACTTGCACTCATTATTATTTTAAATAAAAATAGTTTGTTGTTCTCAAAAGTATCGGTATTGTATCGGTATCGATTTTGGCAATAATTTTTTACTTGAGTATTTGTATTGGTATTGGCGATACTATTTTCATGAAGTATTGGTATCGGTATTGACGATACAATTTAAGAGTATTGTTAACAACCCTGGACAAAGGTATGTGTATGTTAGTTTTTGTATTTTGTTAAACTGAAAATATTTGCAACGCAGCATTATCATATCCAGGGGAAGATATTCTCGGTTAATAATAGGAAGAGAAAGAGAGGAGTAGCACAACTTGATCATTTTTAAACCATTCATTGTTGATGGGTTGTTGATTTTTTCATGAAGTAACATTTATTCATTATGTTCAGGGCCGGATTTAGACTTTAAAAAGCCCTAAGCTATTTTAGAAATGGGGCCCTTTTAAAGTCCAGATATTATATGTCAGTACCAAATACTTAAATATATATGACAGCTGCTCTTTCGGACAATTTCGTGGGAGGCCCAACAAAGTTTGGGGTCCTAAGCTTTAGCCTGTTACAACTTGTGTAGCTTATACGTAAACCCAGCACTGATTATATTGTCAGTATAAAGAGTAATAATATAGTTTGTGTATGTATAGCCTACTACGTGTATGGGTGATAAGGTGTATTTTTAAATGAAGTGCTGTGTTCACTATGTTGGTTTATAAACTATGCTATGTATGCTACATACCAATGGAATATCAACTGTATTATTCAGTGTCAAGTAAGCACATACTATGCAAAATAAATTATGTTTGTTAAGCTGTATAGTTTTGTAGTGGCCTTTTTATTATAAGTGGGACGGATGGCCGAGTGGTGTAGATACTCGACTGTCGATCTGAGTCTTTAAATTGGTACCTGACTTAAGTTGGGGAAGTAAAGGCGACTGGGCATTGTGCTAACCACACAATCCCTTCATATGCCGAGGTTATAAAAACAGATGAATTCTACACTTTATCTGCCCCGATGGCCCGTTTGGGCTAAGGGAACTTTACTTTTTATTATAAATTGGCCTATATTTGTTAATGTTTGAGAGGGGAATGAATGTAAATAGTAGACAATTGAGAACGAAGAAATGTTTCAAATTTAGTTACCATTTAACAATATTGTTAGTATTCTGTGTTTTTTTGCATACCAGCTTGTTAATTCTTTTATTTGTTAAATAACTTTCGACATTTTATTGAGAACTATCAACAAATCACTCCTTTATTCTTTTTTTTTTTAAACAAAATGATCTTTATCTGACCTAAATTACCGTTTGAGCTCACGTGACCATCTTGAGTGCCGCTTGAGAGAAAACTATAACTGTAAACATCATATAGGATGTCATGGGTTGAGATGAAACTGAACTAAAAGTCAATGTAAATATTTCATTCTCTAACGAGGTCCGCGTCTCTCACTACACAATCAAATAATACATTTTACTGCCGTTGAAGTATTTTACAACTGTAACGTCTACCGCGCGAATAGTCAGGGGCGCCATCAAGAAGCTCTTTGGCCCCCGATAACCTCTGCCAACTGGGACACACACTCCACCGACTGCCCTGTCATATTAAAGAGGGTTGTCAGAAGTGACCCTCAATATGGCGTTTATTTTCCAGTCCTTTTTATTATATTAGTTTCTAGAAATATTGGTTTTTTTAGCGTTCTCGATATATTGTTTGCGTACATTTTTGTATTAGCACTTCCATGTAGGCTAGTGTGATAAATGTACTATGATTTATTAAGATAATTAAGAAATACTGCTGGGTTTTTTTTAAATACAAAACATCACGACGTATTTGTAACACGAAGATAACACAAGTCAAGCAGAAATGCACGCATTCCGTGCACATTAATCTTTTCATTGTAACATGATAGGTGTTGTAAATAAAAAGAAAAGATTGTTTGGAAAGAACGTTGGGGGGGGGGGAATACCCAGAAAACTTTACATCAGCATTTACTGCGTGCATATGAACCAAATGAAACCCAAGCACTGCGTGGATATGAACCAAATGAAACCCAAGCACTGCGTGCATATGAACCAAATGAAAACCAAGCACTGCGTGGATATGAACCAAATGAAAACTAAGTACACGTACTGCGTGCATATGAACCAAATGAAAACCAAGCACTGCGTGGATATGAACCAAATGAAAACCAAGCACTGCGTGGATATGAACCAAATGAAACCCAAGCACTGCGTGCATATGAACCAAATGAAAACCAAGTACTGCGTGGATATGAACCAAATGAAAACCAAGCACTGCGTGCATATGAACCAAATGAAACCCAAGCACTGCGTGGATATGAACCAAATGAAACCCAAGCACTGCGTGGATATGAACCAAATGAAAACCAATTACTGTGTGCATATGAACCAAATGAAAACCAAGTAAGCGTGCATATGAACCAAATGAAAACCAAGCACTGCGTGGATATGAACCAAATGAAAACCAAGCACTGCGTGGATATGAACCAAATGAAAACCAAGTACTGCGTGCATATGAACCAAATGAAAACCAAGCACTGCGTGGATATGAACCAAATGAAACCCAAGCACTGCGTGCATATGAACCAAATGAAAACCAAGTACTGCGTGCATATGAACCAAATGAAACCCAAGCACTGCGTGGATATGAACCAAATGAAAACCAAATACTGCGTGGATATGAACCAAATGAAAACCAAGTAGCCTACATGTACTGCATGGGATAGGAACCAAATGAAAACCAAGTACTGCGTGCATATGAACCAAATGAAAACCAAGTACTGCGTGCATATGAACCAAATGAAACCCAAGCACTGCGTGGATATGAACCAAATGAAAACCAAATACTGCGTGGATATGAACCAAATGAAAACCAAGTAGCCTACATGTACTGCATGGGATAGGAACCAAATGAAAACCAAGTACTGCGTGGATATGGACCAAATGAAAACCAAATACTGCGTGGATATGAACCAAATGAAAACCAAGTAGCCTACATGTACTGCATGGGATAGGAACCAAATGAAAACCAAGTACTGCGTGGATATGGACCAAATGAAAACCAAGAACTGTAAAATATGTAGGCCTAAGATAGAACATATAGATGATATACGGACATATGATTCATTTTATCAGGAGTGAATAAAATGTACAACACGTCAAAGAATAACGGAAACTCGTTTAAATAATACAAATTAACAAACAAACTCGTTTAAATAATACAATGTAACATACAAACTCGTTTAAATAATACAATGTAACATACAAACTCGTTTAAATAATACAATGTAACATACAAGACTGTCTACAAGTGGGCGTGTCATTCCACAACCAAAAACAAGGGATCAGTTAAGTTTATAAAATAATGATATGGTAGAAGTGCTATCAATTTAAAAATAAATAAGGATATGTATGTGGGTGTAGCCTGATTGCATAAAGTGGCCATAGACCAGGAAGTCGCACCCGTCACAATATCACGGGGTACATGAAGAAGAAATCCACCAAGACCGATGGGGCGTCCATGTGCACCAGGTATATTACTACAAGACCTATGTAGCCCAAGGAGATACACCAACCCCAAGACGTCCCCGTTTGTTGACGGTGTTGTTGTTTTTTTTAAGTGTTGCATGTAATGTGGAGATAATATTTTAAATTATTTTATGACTGGCTGTACCCAGGCCCGTATCCAGGTCAAAGTCAGCAGGGCGGGGGGCACCAATACCCAGCAAGGGGGGCAACTTTACTTTTTTCTTTATTTTTTCCTCTTTTTTTCAGCGGGGGGGGGGCACTCCACGCCTAGCGGGGGGGGGCAGGGCTCCCCAGTGCCCCCCCCTTGGCTACGGGGCTGGCTGTACCCTGCAAAACCTTTGCATAGAGTTATATTCCCTTATATTTGATCAGTAGGCTAGGTTATTTTCGGTTTCAACCTTATCCGATTTTTTCATGATTTGATTACAGTTCAAAGAGGCAATATGTTGTAGAAATACAATATATACATATATATATATATGGAATTATTTCACATTTCGGCCTTTGGATTTCATGTTTAAAAACTACAGAAACTATTCTACACTGTAGATTTGAAAAAAAAAAACATTTATCGAATCGAGACGCCAGCAAAACGCCATTTTGAATTCTTGAATTCCTCTTTCAATTTAACGCTAAGCCCAGACCGCTATTATTATATTAGATGTTTTTGTAATGGGACTCACAAGTCCGCCATGGGCCGAAATTCATCTCACAGAGTCCCTGAAAATCTTACTGTACACTACGGGCTACCACTTGTGCTTTTTTAATTCAGTGGTGTATCAACTATCTAGAAAAGGGGTAACAAACATACGAGGTAGATGAGACCCGCGCTCTACATTGTTTAGTGAAAAAATGTTTGAAGAGCCGAAACATAGTGTCATTTTATTGAAATTTGGTTTAAAAAATTGTAAAATTATTTTTTTAATGGATTTAGAAGAGTCTCACAAAACTAATTGAAGATCCGAGTTTGGGGGATCCCTGATCTACAATCTAGATGAATCTATAATGAGTCGTCAAGTATAAAACACCATAGCAGTGATCAAGAATGTCATCGAAAGGTCCTCAACACTACTGTATATGTATTGCTCAAGTGAACACTATTTTCGTAGCTGCAACACATTGTGGCACATTGCCAGTTTTTAAATCATTGACACGAGTAAGTGACCAGCTTAGAGAATAGATCGAACTTGAAGTAGAATTAACCTTTTATGGAAATCTTTTTTTTGTGTGTCAAATCGGTGAAATTAATTCAATACTTGTGCCTTAAAAATAAATCCAGCTTGGGCTATTTGGTAATGGGTGTAAAATGTCTCTGCTGTAAACATTGAATAAATTAGCTAACAAATATGTTCACACATATTTTCTATAGTCTATAACAAAAAAAAACTTTTGTACTGATTAGGCTATTGGAGGACAAACGGACGTCGGTTAGGCTACAGGCTGGCTGTACCAGAATTATCAATAAGGACCCTTGGCAATATACGGGGCTGGCTGTACCCTCAAAACCTTTGCATAGAGTTATATTCCCTTATATTTGATCAGTAGGCTAGGTTATTTTCGGTTTCAACCTTATCCGATTTTCATGATTTGATTACAGTTCAAAGAGGCAATATGTTGTAGAAATACAATATATACATATATATATATATGGAATTATTTCACATTTCGGCCTTTGGATTTCATGTTTAAAAACTACAGAAACTATTCTACACTGTAGATTTGAAAAAAAAACATTTATCGAATCGAGACGCCAGCAAAACGCCATTTTGAATTCTTGAATTCCTCTTTCAATTTAACGCTAAGCCCAGACCGCTATTATTATATTAGATGTTTTTGTAATGGGACTCACAAGTCCGCCATGGGCCGAAATTCATCTCACAGAGTCCCTGAAAATCTTACTGTACACTACAGGCTACCACTTGTGCTTTTTTAATTCAGTGGTGTATCAACTATCTAGAAAAGGGTAACAAACATACGAGGTAGATGAGACCCGCGCTCTACATTGTTTAGTGAAAAAATGTTTGAAGAGCCGAAACATAGTGTCATTTTATTGAAATTTGGTTTAAAAAATTGTAAAATTATTTTTTTAATGGATTTAGAAAGAGTCTCACAAAACTAATTGAAGATCCGAGTTTGGGGGATCCCTGATCTACAATCTAGATGAATCTATAATGAGTCGTCAAGTATAAAACACCATAGCAGTGATCAAGAATGTCATCGAAAGGTCCTCAACACTACTGTATATGTATTGCTCAAGTGAACACTATTTTCGTAGCTGCAACACATTGTGGCACATTGCCAGTTTTTAAATCATTGACACGAGTAAGTGACCAGCTTAGAGAATAGATCGAACTTGAAGTAGAATTAACCTTTTATGGAAATCTTTTTTTTTTGTGTGTCAAATCGGTGAAATTAATTCAATACTTGTGCCTTAAAAATAAATCCAGCTTGGGCTATTTGGTAATGGGTGTAAAATGTCTCTGCTGTAAACATTGAATAAATTAGCTAACAAATATGTTCACACATATTTTCTATAGTCTATAACAAAAAAAAACTTTTGTACTGATTAGGCTATTGGAGGACAAACGGACGTCGGTTACAGAGAATGGTGCCAGAATTATCAATAAGGAACCTTCATACAAAAAAGAAAAAAAAAATATGCAGGTAAAGAAATATTATGGTAAATAAATCTATTGCCTGTTGCCGAGCGGGCCAATACTTAGGAAGCAATTTTACCGGGGGGGGGGGGGCATAAAAAAGACAAAAAAAGTTTAAAATGTGATTTATCAGTGAGACAAAATGAATTTTTTTTTCTACTTTCTATCAAACAGTTGTTCAGCAGTCTGAGTTGGTACTTGGCATGGGTCTTTCACCAATAAAACATCAAGATGTATTCGTAAAGGGTAATTTGAATATATTTTAATAATAATACATTTATAAAATTTACCGTACAGTATTGTGAGAACCTAAATGATTCATTCACACAATACATAGGACACAAATGAAATAGCAGGACCGCAGTCGGGTGGGACTGATGTGGGGCTATCTTCTACCCCCCCCCCCCCGCTGGAAGGGTAATGTCCGGATTCTATTTTTCTTTAATGCAATAAAATTATAATCTCTCATCTGTGATATTTTATGGTGCTCATTTATTAAACCATCTCAAGGGGTGTTTATTACTTCTACTAGAAATACTGTGGGAAAGTTTAAAAAACTGTCAGGCGTAAATTGCTAACTGTATGGACCTTAACAGTGTTTAGGCATCGGGCATCAGAAAATAATTATAAATATAATTTGCCTAGCATCCCCCTCCCCCAATACGTAAGAACAGGTCTGGACTGGTAAGAACAAACGTTGTAATCTACTCCAAAACCTAGAAAAAAAGCTATATTTCATCGAAAACTATACAACACTGTGTATTGTTATGTGCAATAGCCAAATTGTTTAAACATATAATTATATATATATATATATATATATATATATATATATATATATATATATACACACATCTATTTCGAATTCCCCCTTCCAAAAAAAACGTAATTATTTATTAATACATTTTAAACTAATCGCTGTACCTCAGTGAAGATATTTGTAAAAAAAAATACACTGTACGTAGAAAACCCAATGAATTAAGTTATGAAGTACTACTTCCTTGTTCAA
>JAGDYQ010000007.1:6301772-6342189 GCA_021962125.1 Bulinus truncatus
TATTCAGGTGACTTACAGTTAACTGTTTGGTAATCTCCATTAGCTCTGCTGGTCAAAATATTTCACAATTCATGCCCTAGTTAGCCCTAGTTAACACTTACATCTCTTTCATATCTTCATAAATTGCAAAATGTCTTTTTTTTAAATTGTTGTTTGTTCGGGGGAGGGGGGGAGATTTAACTGTAACGAAATATAATTTCACTTTGATGATAACTAATAGAAATTCGGGAAATAAAATTCTCAGGAAAACATGCAACAATTTATGTAAACACTTAAGTAATTTTTACCAATAAGCCTTGATGGTGATATTCCTAACTCCGTGTTGAACAATGAATTCAGTGTAAAGTTTTCACCCACTTCAACCAACAACTTGGTCATGGCTAGTAAACCCCTTATCTGTGCGCTAGAAATGGGGAGGGAGGGAAAAAATTAAGTATGTGGGACTGGAGTTGTCACCCCTCTCAAAACTTTTATTTCACTGCCCCAGTTGTTGGAATGATTCGCACGCTTGAAGGAGCGATCCAAAAGTGTACTATTTATTGCTCGTCTGCTATAAATATATGTGTGTGTATATTTATGAGCATGTATTATTATAAAACTGTTAAGTTTCGTCTGAAAATTCATTTTTGATGACTTGAATAAAATGTTTAATAATTACTATTTCTACAAACATTGGCTAACCAAATGAAATATTTTTGTCATCTCCAGAAAATGCAAATACAAACACGTCTAAAATTGCTGGGAGAGTATGTGTGTCTGTGCCATTGTATTGACATTGTTATGTGATAAAGCATATTAAACGCCTATGTCTGGCTTGCTTACTTTTTAGAGTTACCACTGGTATGGTCGTGTTAGATCTTTTTTTTAATGTCTGGGATGATGTCATTTTTGTCAGTTATTGTCAGGCAATGTCAGTTATTGCCAAGTAAACTAACAACAATGCAGGCAAGGGGGGGATTAAGTGTCATTCGTCCCCAGTCCCCGTTACCAGTTAAAAGGGCAGAGCAAATATCTACTTTTAACATAGTAACTGGGCAGCGTTTTAGTTCTTTGCTATCTAATAAAACAATACAAATATTTTGTTATACCCCCCCCCAGTCAAAGATAGCTAATATATCTTCTGTTACAAGGTGTGCCATACAGGCCAATACTAGAAAAAACATTATATTTTAGGTTTGTATGGGAGTGAGTCGGTGACAAAATGAATTCCCCAAAAACTCGAGAACGGCATCGTAGTGGACGCCTTACGGTGACACTGTATCATGTCCACATGTAGAGCTGGTTAACCTCTTTATCTGACCTCCGCACTACAGTCTATATGGGCCGTATTAACTGCATTATGGGTCATTTGGGTGAACCGTTGTTGTGTTGCTATAAATAGACGTGGGGGGGAGTGAACGGCCAAACCCATGTGTTGAGACCGCCCGGCACCCGAATTTCTTTGACGCAATTCTCAAACTGGGATGCGTCGCAAAGCGCGTTTGTAAGGTGGGAGAAGAGGGGGTGCTTTTGTAATTCGATGGCTATTCGCTTTGGCTGCCAAATCTTGAACGGTTCTGCGAGCAATCTAAAAATTGGAGAGATCGCCACGAAAAGAAATTTGAGAACAATCTCTGTAGTGCACTTACAATCGTTGTAGTGCACTTACAATCTCTGTGCACTTACCTCAGGAAGGTATTGATAAACCTCGGCCCAAGTGTGAGCCAAGGTAAGACTCGCCATTAAATGGTTTTATAGTGCTACTATACCAGAATACCAAGCGATTTGTCCGATGTAAGAATTGCCACTACTCTGTATTAAGATATCCTATGGATAGGATGGATTCATAAAATTTATGTTTAAAAAATTGACTTGTCTCAAATACATTGTCTGATTCCTGCGCGGTGTGTGTGTGTGGGGGGGGGTTAAAACCGCTTTTTGTATTGCGTTACTTGCCGAGCAAAAATGGCACCGTTTAGATAGGGGTGATCCACTGGCCATGGCGCATTTTATCGTCATAAAAATGTTTAACGTTAAAAAAATGGGGGTGGGGTGGGGGGAATTAAGTTCTAGCTTTGTTTTAAAATATGTTGTATACTAGCTGTACCCTGCAAAACCTTTGCTAGGTTATTTTTGGTTTCGGACATATTTGTTCATGATTTTATTACTATTGTTTACGTTTGACGATTTTAAACTGGAATACTGACCATGTATTAATTCTTTACTTTCGATTTAACGCAGAACCCACACCGCTATTATTTATATAGATATATTTTCTTTTAATTCTGAATCCATCCCTCGCTAATCTATCGAACACCCGATAGACTAAATATGATAGTGTCACACGAACCGACGGGACGGTCTGTTGGTTCACGTCTCCACTTGGCAGTGACAGTTCTTAAACAACAAAATACTGTAATCCCACCTGGGGAAGCCCGTGACACGGCGAGGTTAACTAAACTGGACAACAAACAAACTATGGACGTGGGAGGGGGTGTGTGGAGAAAACACACGTGTGGGAGGTTACAGTGTTCTGACACATACAACATGTGTGTGTGTGTGTAAAATGTGTGTGGTGTTTGTGTAATGTGTAGAGTATGAAGTGTGTCTTATATTTGTAAAGCGTTTGTGCAATGTGTGTGTGTAGTTTGTGTGTTTGTCCAGTGTGTGAGTGACTATGATGATATTTTGTATGGGACAGCCGTTGTTATAGATAGACAAAGTAGCCGGTTTCCCATGTTCCCCAATGTCAAAAGACTCCCCTTCAATCAAGTAAAAACTCTATTAAACCTGATATAATATTATATATATATATATATATATATATATATATATTCTACTTTTGCCTTGTGGCCCCATAATGTGTTTTACAGTCTCTGCCTAAGAACGGCTCTGCTTGTATGCAACTGAACCTCATTAGGTTAAACTATTCACGTTGGAGTGTGTTTTGTAAGTTTATCCAGTCATCGATACAAACATATGTCATTGTTTCCGAACCTTTTATGTAATAACATGCACCACTCTGAGAATAGACATAAAATATTGTAAATCCCCCTCCCATTTTAATTAGATATTTCTCATTAGGACTGCTTATTTTGAACACAAGAAATTCTGTGTTAATATGTTTTAATGTTTGAGCTAAGTTATCTCTAAGAATAATAGAACTCCATTGCGCAATTTCTTAAACGACTCGACTGGTTTAAAGATACAATCTTTCATTCTGCGAGTAGTGTATTTTATGTTAAAATATGACTATAAAATTAATTTGTTTAAATTCTTTTTTTTAATTACGTGCTTATATTGTTTTATGTTAATTAATTCAGAACCGGGTGGTATCACCAAAGATTTTCTCAAAATCTTATCCCTTATATGTTTATGTAGCCTACTTCCATAATTTTCAAGATTCAAAAAAAAATTGAATCGCTCACTGAATGAATCTTATATGATTTATTTAAGCAAGAAGGAAAACGGTTTAAACTGAATATGTGAAAAAAAAAATTTGGAAAAGTTTAAAATAACTTGGGACGGATGGCCGAGTGGTGTAGACACTTGGCTGTCGACCTGAGAGTCCTGGGTTCGATCCTCGGTGAGGCCCATGGAATTTTTCCAGGTGAAATTTGGTGCAAAGTCGTCCCACAAGTCCACCCAGCTTTAAACGGGTACCTGACTTAAGTCGGGGAAGTAAAGACAGCTGGGCGTTGTGCTAACCACACAATCCCTTCATATGCCGAGGTTATAGAAACAGATGAATTCTACAATTCATCTGCCCCGATGGCCCGTTAGGGTTAAGGGAACTTTACTTTTTTAAAAAGAAATACAACTAATAAATAATCATAACTTAAAGTGAGAAATAACATTTTCTATTAGCTCCCCTTAACAATCATATTCTCATTTCTCTCCTCCCCCCTTTTCTCCCCTTAACAATCTTACAAGGAGCGATAAAAATAAATTAGGGGACCAAGGTACAAAGGTATTGTGATATATGATGGTTGTCATGTATTACTGAATAGCACAGAGTGAACTATTCGAATGATCCAAGTTGTCTAGTATAGTGTTCTACTATTTTACCTGATGTAAAATACTGATAATCATAATAGTCTGCCAGACAGATTATACAATATGTTGTACCATTGCTAAATCAATGAAGACAGACTGATAATACAATATGTTGTACCATTGCTACATCAATGATGACCGTCTGCCAGAAAGATAACACAATATGTTGAACTGTTCTTAGATCAGTGATGACAGCTTGATGATGTACTACTGATCTGTTCATACTGATAATGACCCCGTCACGGTACTGATTTTTTTCCCGGATACTAACAGCACGAAAGTCCACACATATGACATACGTTTCACGCACGGATGACCTGGGGGTATATCATTAAAGGCTTTCATGCCTGAACCTCAGAGCCGACATCATGTCCGTATGACGGATGACTGCGCTACATACATTGAGTTCAATCTACTAATTTATTCCCTACCTACAAGCTTCCTCCTTATTAGTCTTATTAGAAAGGTAATTTGGGCCTCCGGGCGTATGCTTGACTGAACATATCAGTATTAGTACAAAATTAACTTAACAACAGGTCGGTACTAACTTCAGCTTCAGTAATTATGCTTAGTCCTACTGACCAACGCGTTCCCTTGGAAAATAAATTTCGCTTTTATTTGTACTGTTTTTTTTTATTATTATTATCTAGATCAGCTGACTCTTAACCCACATAATAAATTATTAAATAAATGTAGCGATGAAAACATAGCCTGGCCCGTTTATTAACATTTATATTCCAACTATGTCATTAGCCGTACGGGAATGTTTATCATTTGTTAAATAGTGCTAGTTGAGTGAACCCTTCCTCCCCCCCCCCCAGGGCCAATATTTTAATTCTTTAATTAGTGGCTACACAATCAATAAAAGATCAAGGATGGCCCCGCACGTGACACACGTCTTAAACCCCCGGGTAGTGCCTGAGACCACTTCTGCTTCAACTCCCCCCACCCCCACTTTTTTCTGCAGAACCACACTGAACTATCTAACTAGCTATAGAAGCTCCTAAGAAAACTATCGCAAACCGTAGGACAACAACTCATGAGAATTATGTAAAAAAAAAAAAATGGTCGACCATCATAGAGCCCCGATACTCCTGCCCAGCAGGCAAGACAGGCCTTGGTGGCAGTGTATGAAGAGATCTATGGAGCAGCACAAACTAATGTAAATTATATCAATATGTCTCAGCCAGCAACTCACAACTTAGTTAACACAGACCCTTTTTTTTTTTTTGCACTATTGTCATCTAGAACTTCGGTTCACAACCAGTGGTAAACGAACCCCAAGAGGTATGGGGGAAAGGGTACGCAGCGAGCAAGCGACACATAAATTTAGTTTAAAACAACTAAGAGTTTGAAGAAGGTCGTCAGTTTGCTGCGTAGGTAACCATATCCAATTATGAAAATAAATACAATTATTCGCGAACTTACCTGTGAGGGATACCTGCGGACATACTTTCACACCTCTTTGGGATTCAGTCGCAAAAAAGTTTGAGAGCCGCTGATCTAGAACATTTCACCAGGTCTCAGCCTAGCGACCTCACAACTAGATAAACACATCTGCTCCCTCTGTGTGCGTGCATGAGGTGAAATTTTTATTTTGTAAAAAAAAATTAGTTCAGAACAGAAAAAAATACTTTTATTTCATTCGTGGGACAAAATATTTTATTTGAAATAAATTAGCTCCCTTATGCATCATATAACTGAAATTTAATAAATGTTTATATTAATTAATACATTGTTTCTGATTGTCAGATCTATTGCACTAACATTCCACCTTTCCTATTCTATCCACATTCAAGGAACAGACTTGAACAAAACTCTTCTTAGAGTTTACAGAATTACCACTGCACAATCTATAGCTCTATAACTAGCAATTAAAAGATCATTGAAATTAAAGTCACGTTTACCAATTCTTATTGTAAAACAATTATCAACGGAATTTTTTTCTACTTATTTCGTTCTTGTTGCAATAATTCAGAACATGGTTGAAACTGTGTGAAGTTCTAAAAAATATAAAATGAAGACAATCTATGCACTTCAGATATGTATTTATTACAAAAACATATTTTTTAATGTAAATTCATGAATGACAAAGTTCAATATAAACTTCCTGTTCTTCAACTTCAAAAAATCACCCATGCGTGACACTAGACTATGAAAGGAACAGGAGTCATATCTACTGTGCCTAATGTCATGTTATACAAACTAAATAGACATCAAAACATCTCAGTGGGTAAACATGTGGCGAGCTACGGTGACCAGACATAAAGCTTTTTTATTTCATTCTGTGCTTCTTCCCTGTCATGCTTGGGGAAAATATTTTCTTTCTCTTTCTGATCCTGAAATAATAGTTGAAAATAAAATGCGTGTGTCAGTTACAGCTGAGGTACAAACATGTTTATCCACGTTAAGTACAGTGAGATTTATTCTAACAAATGCTAAATACAAGCATTCTTTTTTGAAAAAAGAAAAAACTTATTCAAATTAACAACAATGAAAAAAAAAGAATTTTTCAGAGTTATTTTTTTTATTAGTCGAAAAAGCCTGCTAAAGCAGACAAAAGTCATGGCAGAATAGACTAGCAGTGTTAAACAAAGTAACCCAAATGTCGCGAATTTCACAGTACATGACATGTATTGCTCGTACTGGCTTTATTAAAGCAGACATGTACCCCCATAAGTTCAAGATAAAAACTTAATCTTTTATAACGCAAAACTTCTAATTCGTCAAATGTTAACTTTATTATTGATCACAAGGCTAAATCTGTCTAAAACCTACATTTATTAATTCTCATGCTTAATTCAAAGCCTGCACAACAGAGAGACATAGTCACGAAATTGAACATTACAAAAACTATTGAGGAAAGTAAAAGTTAAATTGAAATCAATAATAAGACAATATTTGAATAAAACAGTAAATAAAATGTATAACAGTCATATATAAATCCAGTTATTTTATTATATATATCTACCACATTAATTATTAATACACCTATATCTGGCTAAATTAACTTTCAGATAAAAGTATTAAAATTAATTGATTATTTAATTAATTAGATAGATGTTAAACTAACTTCCAATGGACTAAAGTAATGAAGAAAGTGCATTAATTCATAATATACATTGGGAAAATCTGAATACTTATCTTAGTTAATTCCAAATAATTGGGTCATCAAAATTTTCTCACAATGGAACCAGTTTATGACTATGTCATCAAGACCTTTAAAACTTATAAGTAAACATGGTGGCTTTCAAAACCCTTTGATTTGTAATTTAGAACGTCCACGGCAAGTGAGTTTCGATTATAATACTAGCGCAAAGCATTTTTTTTCTTGAATAATCTAACAAAACATTTTATAATTGTTGAGACCTGCTATGACAGAACGCATTCATTGGGACAGACAGACAGGAAGTGGGATTAGGCATTTTATGTAGTAGATACTAGCAATGCATTAAAGGGTAATATAAACCTGCTACAGAATACAGAGTTAATCTTTGAACAATATAGACCCTGTTAGTGATTGGAGAGCTAAGGACTCATAAGGTGAAGGCAGAGAATTAATATGTTACTGAATAGAATTAAACAATGAGCAATACAGAGATGCTTCAGTATATGCTACTAACTAGAATGAATTGATGAGCAATACATACCTGCTACTGACTACAATGACATCACTGGAACAGTCTATTCTGTGAGGACATTCTCTCTTTTTGTGATCTAATTCACCACATATATGACAACCTAAGATAATAAATGAATTAAGAAAAAATAATAAAAACAAGAATTTTACCTTTTTTATGGGGGTGGGGAAGTTAATGTTTTAAGCTCTTAGTTCCCACTCTAAACTGTACACACACATTGCAATGAGCACCAGTGCTCGATTTAAGAAAAAACCAGTGCCGGGATGAAAAATAATTTCTGCAGAGCCAGGGATAAATGTCTATGATTTCATCCCCGGCTGGGATATATTATCTAATGCAGAGCCGGGGATGACAGGTCTCAGTGCCGGGGATATCCCTGGCATCCCCAGCGGTAAATCGAGCCCTGATGAGCACATGACTGTTTTATTTAGTAGGCCTTTAAACAGTTATGTGGTGCATGAAAATTTCAATTTCCTTTCAGACTTGCATAGTCAATATGTTTTGCTGCACACACCATTCATAAAATGAGATGGAACCTCATGAAAGATTTGTTATTAACAAAAGCTGATTTTTTTACAAAAACAATAAAAAATAATGCTTTTAATAAGTTTAGTTAATTATGGAAACAAAACAGAAAATTTAAAATAACCTTGTGGCTAGTTTGAATTAATGCTAAATGCACTAAAATTAAAAGCCTGCTGAAATAGATATAAATATATGTAAACAAATCATGATACCTGCTGAATGTTTTTGTCCACACACATGGTCTGGTAGCTGACATATCCCACATTTAAAACAATGAACTCTGGAAGGTTTAACACACTTCAGGCAGGCATCACAATGAATGTATTTTGTACCATCCTAGGGTTAAAATAAATCATATATTAGTTCTATTTAAAAAATCATTTTAAAAAAAAATCTAAAATTATACAGTATATCTTTGTCCATAATAAAAACATTTTCTGAATACAAAAACCTTTAATCATTTGATATATATTTAATCAATTCAGAAATATTCCAGTCAAGAAAATGAGTAAATATAAATGTTGATTGTAAAAAATGGCTTCAGTTGAAAAAGAATTAATGTTTTAAGGGTTTAAAACTGCTTTTCATTAAGTATATTCTCACTGAACAATATATGTTGTTGTTCAATGAAATAAATTATACAATGAATACAAAGCTTTTTTTTTTTTAAAATACTTTCATCAGATTCACAAGGGAGTTTATTTTCGCTGTGTGTTTATCTATTATAGTTATGCTGACAGCTTTTGTATTGTTAAAGTGTAATTCTCATGAGCTATGCAAAGCAAAATCATAATCAAAAGTATAATAATTACAGGTAACTGATTCATCTGCATACTTTTGTGTCATGTATGCTGGCGTATTATGGTGGCCATTTACTAGTCAGAAATTCTTCTAGATAATCACATGCTGATTAATTCCATTTATCATCCATGTGATGTAATATAAGCTTGTGAATATTACTTTAATTGTAATTCATAAATACAGAACAAATGAATAGAACAACTAACCTTTGATGTACAGGCAGCACAATCTTTACAATGCCAGTTTTCATGGGAAGAAAATCTTTGACATGGTTCACAAAACCTGAAATCAATATTTAATTAATTGAATTTTTTTTAAAGTGCCATAAATTTAATTAAATAAATCGAATACATAATCGGCTAACGTAGTTGACCAACCAACCGACCGTGTGTATCCCGGCTAAAAATAGTCTGAGGAATTCCAAAATTTTCGTCTCCATCAGGCTAAACTACAAGCGGGGAAAGGGATAAGAGCTGGAGTGTTTTATTTATGTGGGAAAGGGAAGTTAACTCGCGTGCTCGACCAAAAATAGTCTGGGGAATTCCAAAACTGGAAATCTAAACGCAACAAGGATTTCTTATTATATCGCAGGTAGCAAGCAGCCAGCTTCAGCAGGCTTTTCAACTAGTCTAATATAAAAAAAGCTATCCTCCAGTCAACACTCATGCAAAAACCTATTCAATAAATCTTCACCAAGGAAAACTTTCAAATAAAAATAAAAAAATTCTTAAACATCAATCAAAAATTAAGTTAAATTAAACTGATTTCTATCAAGAAATGAAACAAAAGAATTTTTCTTTTCAAAAAACTATTTAATTAACCAGAGTTCCTACAATGAAAAAAAAAATTAATTTAAACATGAAAGTAGCTGTTAAATCTGCAGCATATAAGTCTTAGAAGGCAAAAAAAAAAAAAAACTAAGTGAATAAAGGCATTTATAATTTATTTGTAGTAAGACAAACATCTCCTAGTATAAGCATACATTAATTTAAAACAAAAGAATTACCAGTAGCCATCTTCCAAAGGTAAACTGAATAAAACTTGAGAAATGTTACTGAATATTCTTACTGGGGATCCTTTCTTTTTGTTTTGACCATTGAACAAATTGTGATTATCATAGTCCACCTGCAACAGAAATATTTTTAGTTAGTAATTTACCTTCAACAGATATCTCTTTGTTCAGAAAGACACTCTACCTACTTACAGTAATACATGTATATCTTTATTTAGATAAAACTTTAACATACTTATTTAAAAATATTTAAACTAACAAATAATGAAAAAAAAAAAAAGAAACCATCCATATAACGTGTAACAAATTCACATTCTAACTGGTTTACAAGATTAAAAAAACGTTATATGCACCCAAAAAAAAAATTTTAATTAAAAAAAAATTTTATTGAAAAAAAAAATGACCTTGTAATCAAGCATGGCAAGTGTTGGCATTTGTTCTAAAATTCTTTTTTCCATAAAATATGGAAAAAATAAGACAGTTGGCATCAGTCCACCTGAAAAACAAATAGTTACTCCATCTATAATCTCCTAGCATACCCAATGTGATTAAAAGAAACTAACAAAATAAACTAAGTAAATACTTTTCCTTATTAAAATGATAAAATAAAAATAAAAAAATAGGCTGTCTAGTACAAAATTTAATAAAAATCTCTAATAATAAATTAGTCTTAAAGTTGTACAGCAGTGCTAAAATGCAAACAAAAGTTACTAACCAGCCTTATGAGTTTTGATTCCATCTTCTGATTGTTCTTTCCACATAGACGACAGCTTGGAAAAAGATACCGCTAGAGCCTCTACCATACCCCCAAATGGTGGATCTGTAACCATAACAACATGGTCTTTACCTTCTCTTAGAAACTCTAAGACTTTTTCTTTGCCTTCTGGGGCAAAGAAGTGATGATTGAACATATTATATTTGATGAACTGTGCTGGTGGGTAAAACTGAGCCTGGAAAGTTTAAAATAAATGTGTAACTAGGAATAAAATGTATACAAATGTTAGTAATTTAGTTAGTGAAATTTAATAATATCTCAGTGAAAGTTTTTACAATTTGCTTAAGTTCACCAACACAAGAGGAAAATGGCAAGAGATCGGAAAGAGTGAAGAGGAGTGGTTAGGCTTTGACATGAATTTCTTTAAACTCTTGTCACAGGGTTGTTTGTATTTTTGCATTAGTCACAGAGTGAAGAAAACATACTAAGTAAAGATACACAACTTATATGAAGTTAGATTTATTTTCACATATACAGAAAAGCAATCACCTTTAAAAGGATAGGTAGCTATAATGACTCCAGTATCTCTCTAATAAGAGGCGCCACTTTCTCTCACATTGCACCTAGCTCTCAAAGAGCTGTCCCAAAAGGGACCTCTGGCCATAGCGTTCAATAGAATTGTCCCTCAAAGGCCTCAATGGTGTGTCATGTGCAGAATACATCTTACTGGACAAATGGATAACAATCAACCCAATGCCCCCCAAAACATCAGGGCTAGTGTACCAACATATCCAATTCACCTCCTTCTGCCCCATACAGTTCTGATGTCACAGTTAGACTGAATAGTCTGACCATGTAAACATTTTATTCCACGTCAAGGTGACTTTAAAATGGCACAAATTAACAAGGCTAACAGATCATTACAAAATTAATGTAATAAGTGTAGACACCGTACTTGTGAGAAAAATATTTCATAATTAAAACCTTTCATATCAAGTCATAGTCAAAATGTTCATGAAGGAAAACATTTGTAATGACATACTGAAAAAGAAAAAAAATGAAGTTTGTTTGATTAACTTACATAACGCTCATCCAAATCAAGGAGCATTGAAGAAAATGTTTTATGGTCTGACCTTTTAAGATTTTGTATTGCTTCATGTATTCTGTAGAAAATCACATAGTATGTTTTATAAATTTTAACCAATGATTTATTAGTTTCAATGCAGTTTAAAAACTTTTTAACTCAGTGCTCTACAACACATAAAACTATATAAAAATATTAGCTGTAAAGTAAAAGGATAAACCTAAACATGTATATTCAATTAATGATCTTTTAATCGCTTTTGTTACAGTTTCTCAATGCAAGTGGGTATCAGAAACAAAACAGTTTTTTTATTATAGATTGCAAAAACCAAAATAATTACATGTATCATAATGAAGCATAAAAGTTTGAGAACCTCTAAACTAGATCATAAATTCCATGAGCTAAATTTCTATCTTTAACAAGTTTAATAATAGTACAGTTAAACCTCAGTTTATGAGTAACTTAGTCTGAAAGGGTTTCGCAGGAAAGCAATTTTTTTTATTAAATAAGCCTTGAAATATGAGCAATGCCTTGCAAGACAAGCAAAATTTATAAATTCTAACTGAATATAAGAGTGAGCTTCTGCAGTACAAGTGCTGCATTTTCTGACATGTTTTATCCCAAGCTCGATCTAATATGTGGGAAACAACTTACAAATAAGACCTAGCAGTGCAAATCAAGAATCTATCTAATGACAAACCATGTCAAATTTCTGTCACAACTTTACTAAGTGTCACAGGATATCTTCCTTGTTAAGGTCACAAATTATCAAAGTTTCAAAAGTGCAAGCAACAGAAGCAATTACTTTGGTCTAACAAAAATGTCCTAGGTGATTTTTAAATTCAATTACTTTCTATTAAATATAGAACTTTTTATAAAAATGCATTCATTATAATGCATAAAGTAGTATAAGATTTTTGGAACAAATCACTCAAACTTTAATGTTTCATATGACAAAATCTGCAATACATAAAGGCTTTAGAATAGGAGCACCTTGGAGGTTATTATGCTAGTAAACTGAGGTTTCACTATAAAAATTACAACGTACCTAGGTGTTCCTACACATAGTATGTGAGTAAATTCAAGATATTCCAATGTTTTCAATAAAAAGTCGACAGTTGACTTAGAAAACAAGTATTGCTGAAAAGATACAGAACTTAAAAATAATTAAATAATTCAGAAGCATATTTATCCCTTAATTTTTTCTATATTATTTTTTACTAAAATGTATAATTTAAAGAATTTCACAAACTCACTGCAAAAGTTTTATTATTATCAAGTGGGGTGAAAAGAAAAGATGGACTTCTCAGCTCTTTAAGTCCTATTTTCTGCTTCAAAGTGTGACCTTCCTGCTGATGTTTTGAAACTTCATCTTCTAGCAATAGTAATCCGCACGTGCAACACATATGACGATTATGCCTGGGCTGCTTCTTGAATTCAATATATCTACAAAACAAATATTGAGCATTTTTGTATTTGTTTTGTTGCTTATTGACAGAAAAATAATCAGAATTTCTTTTTAAATTTAAAAAAAAAAGGTGTGAAAATTAGAAAATTATAAATTGTAGCAAAAGCTTGTTTTATTTTCAAACCTTTTTCGTAGCAGTTTATGACAAAAAGACATGCTGACATGATCACTTAGAGAGTGACTGATTCTTTCGTCTGCCCATTGGAAAAAGGGGCATTCTTTTCTGTCCCTAAAAGCTGAACAAGCATAAAACTGTCTAGTCTTCTTTGTTGACTGATCTAAACGCTCAAAGAGAAGTGCTGGTCCTAAAGTAGGGAAATAAAAATCATTTAGATACAAGCAAGTAAAAAGAATTACACGGAGAACTAAAACAATAAGTGACTAGAAATAATCTGAAAGACTTCTCACATATTTATTTAGTCAGGTTACATTCATCTTGAATATATTCATTCATCTCTCAATTCAAAGTCAGATAAAATAAATGATAATAATGTTAACATTTGAAATGTATATTTTTTCATAAAAATTATAAAAATATGGACAATTTTAAGAACAAAGAAATTCCTGTGACATACATTTCCACTGTAGTATAAGGGATGAACATGCTAAGGGCTAAAAAAAAAAAAAGAGACATGATGGAAACAAAATTGTTGGTGAAATTAAACATGTTCATTTTTATATAAAATTTTGTTAATTTAACTAAAGTTATTACCATGAATGCAGGATGGGCTTAGTGTATTTTCTTTAAGTTGAATCAACTCAATATTTAATGGTTTTGCTGCCATTCTATCTAGTTGCAAAAAAAAAATTTTTATGTACATACATTAATGAAAGTATAAAATGAAAACTATATAAATATATATATACAATTATACATGTATATATATTATTCACCAGTACACAGTACTAAACACTATATAATCCAAAAAAAAACTCTTAAAAAATTTATGGATATTGGGCTTACGAAAAAAAAGAAAGAAAAACTTTGCAACCCAGAATAAAATATGTCCTTTTTAAGGCGCATTAAAAATAAGTTCAACTAGAAGAGGAATTAATAATTACTAATTTTACAGTGTTTGAATAAATTATATATGTTATGGCCAATGTCTGCTAGACGGCAATTAGCAGCTATTGGCCAGCTAAACTGGCCAATGTGAACATTGGCTGGGTGCAACCAGCCAATGTCGATGTGACAAGTGGGAAAGTATCATGTGATAAGATAACTTTTTGAACATTAAAGCAAGATAAATTGACAGTAAACAGTTTAGCCACTGTGCATGGCCGACATCTTTTAATAAATTTGAACTGATTTAGTTGAGATTTGTAGCTCTTTTGATACAAATTGACATGATATTGAGCATTTGTTGTATTTATTTTGTTTATGTCACTTAGTTGAAATTATTATAAATGATAAAGTATCCTTCTCTGCAACCATAAGTTGCAACAAGATGAACTTTTGTGACATATAAAAAAACCTAAAGGCAAGATAAATGAATTGAAACAGATTGACCACCAGGCATGGCCGACTGTCTTTAATTACTATAATTTGTTGGGATGTTTGAGTGGTCAGTATGGTGGGAAATTTACTATTTCAAAGCTTATTTAATTACTGACAGTGTCTGTGTGAACAATACTGGATTAAATCTGTGACATAACGAAATTTTTAGGTGCAGAAAGTTTATTGGAATAACACTGAAAGGTTTGGATCTATTTACACTAAATGTAGAAAGGTAAAAGGAAAGATTATAGCAAAGGTGTCCATTATTGTGTTAAAGTGGGTTTTCATTTACTGCTTACAGATCTGACCACTGGGATCTGCCTTCTGCCCCTAATTAACTCAATCTCTTCAAACTGTTGCTTCTTCACAGTCATTGTCGGGTGGTCAAGGGTACATTAAATGCAACTGCACCACTAAGTGTGCAAAATATTGTCCTAGTGTGCAAAATATTATTGCAAATGTAAAAATAAAAAAAAATATTATGGAACTATAGGTGCCATAAAAGTTCATCTTGTTGCAACAAGTAATGACAGAGAAGGATGATTTATCATTTTAAATATTTTAACTCAGAAACACACACACAAAAATAAACAAAAAAAATATCAAATGAATTTATTATTTTTGTAAATTTCTCACCATCTTATCCTATCCTTTAAATGTTTTTTTTTTCAGTTTTAACTTTTTAATTTCTCATCCTATTTAATATACATTCTAATATGGTGTTCATTATTAATCATTGATTACATTTTAAATGTTATTTTAAAGTCCTACCATTGGTTTTTTTTAATTATCGATGATGTAATAATTTATTTCTATTAAATTTGATATAATGCGAAAATGTATGTTTTGTTTAAATATTAAGTTGTAGCACTAGAATTAATAGATTGGAAGGGGGGGGGGAAGGAAGTGTGAAAAACTGTTTAAGAAAAGTCACTGTTACTATGAGGAAAATGGTGTAGTCGGGAATGAATTAATTATAATAATATAATCAAATAAAACACTACATGACTGCCATGACCATGCATCTGCTTTTGGTCCGAACCCTCTGTCAATTTAAGAACCCATGGCCATTGTGACATGAGATTCAAAAAGTTTGCCCACCATGCTCAAGAGTACTATTCAGATAGTTTTAAGAACTATAAATAACATTAATTATTAAATAAGATTTATTAAGTTATAGTTACCACAATACTAAACTAACAGTTATGTCATGACTCATGTAGTTAAACAATGTGTCAATACTGTTCAAAATCTATACGTAATTTTCAAGAATTTCTTATACATTTTTTAGAACTATATTAATGAGAGGACATTCTTTCTGTAACAATAAAAAAAAAATTCGTGAAAGAATTAGAAAGTTTAAGAAACGGTCAGAAAGCTCAGCAAGTAATTTGTAAAGTGAAAGGCAAGTGTGAATTTCTGAGTATATCTCATCTGTTGAAGCATAAAAAATATGTTAACTAACACCCCAAAGTCATACATTGAAGTTCTGTAAATTTTAGAAGCGTGTAATTTATGATACCTTTTGTTAATGAAAAATCATTCGCTTATAAAACATAAGTGTTTCTTTGTTATTGTCAAAACTACCTTGTTTCAATGAGCATAGCAATGAAACGAAACAACGGAAGTGGCTATTTTTTGCCCGTCAAGGGCAGCTATTCACAAATTTCAAATTTGTCCTTACGGAAAAAAAGAAATAAGCCTATTTTTCCACCAAGCTTCATTGAACGGCGTAATTGACTATATATACTAAATCGAGTAATTATTCTTTGGTTGTATTCTGTCGATAAAGCGATCGGTATCAAGCTGTCAGTAATTAGAGTCCGTAAATTGTACTTTTCAAGAAAAGCGCGAATGGATGATGTAGTTAAAGCAGTCTATAGTTGGTTTGAACGATGTTTCATCGGTAAAGTAATTTCTAACAACTTAAAACAACTTAAGTTCTGTAGTATATGAAATACATGGCTACTTTTGATCAAATATCATCCAGTACGTACAGAGACCCCGCTATTTTCAATAAAGTCATTAAAAACTTCATATTTTTGTACATTCTTCAAGGCGTGCCACTAGGATTCCAAAATAGGTTTCTGCCCATTTATTTTAGAAAACGCGGCATGTCTCTTCTAAGTCTTTGGATGTTAAAACTTTTGACGGTGACTTGGATCTTGAAGCCTTTCATGGCTTTTTATATAGTGGAACACTCCAACAACAAACGGGCATTGCTCAACTCGAGCTACATCGCCCTCTGCTTTATATTTCTAGTGGCATCCCAGCTGCCGTTGTCTCACTACACAGACTTCATTGGAATTATGTTTCTGGTCAATCTGGCCACATCTTTACAGGACGTGGCCATGGACAGCATCCTAAATGACCTGATCGCCTCCTCACAAATGTCCTACGCCAACTTCGCCCAAAACGTGTGCGGCAAGGTCGGGTCCATGCTCTCGGGGATAGCCTTCTCCGTGCTGGCGGACGTGGTTGGGCTGACGCGTATGTTCTACGCTATGGCGGCGCTTCACATCGGGGGTTGCGTGGTGTCCGCCAGCATCGTAGAAACGCCACCGGAGACGCGAACGAACTCCCTGAGACAAAATGAGGATATAGAGGAGGAGGAGGAAGGAGAAGAAACCTTAGACCCTCCGCCCCCGCCAACCAGACCGATAACTCACCACCACAGCCAGCAGCCGTGTGGGTTCTCACAAATTTGGCGCGTGGACGGTACCCAATGGGGACTTGTTTATTTGTTGACGTATAAAATTGGTAACTATGTTTGATCTTTGCATTTGATTTTTTTTTGTTTGCATAGGCCTAACCATAATTTGAGTTTAGTTTTAATGAAAAGTTTATTGTCTTTTTTTGATGAGCATCTCATGAGTTGATTGGGTAAAATATGTCTTAATTTAAGCAAGTAACGCCGTACGTTATGAGATGCACATCGTCAACACGTAAGCCCACTCTAAATACAACACATTTTATAACTACCATTTTGATTTCTTAAAGTGCATGCACTAAAGTGTATAATTCTATTTGTATGCCTAATACATAGGTTACATACACACACACACATAGGCCTATATATGTGTGTTTTTGTTCATTTTCAATTATGGTGATCTTGATGAAAAATTAGCATAATGCCTCCCCTCTCAATTACACAACCGTTCTTATGGATAGTAAAACTAAACGCACCTCCCACCCCCAAGTATTTAATTCTGATGCCTAGAGGGCTGTGGCGTATACATTTGCTACATAAACACAATAAAGGTCTCTTCCCTAATTCCCCTCCTCCCCAGATATCTCAGCTCAATATATATATATATACATATATTGCCTCCCCCCCCCCTCAGATTTTTTTCTTAATTACCGTCATAAAAATATATTTTTGTAGAATTGGGTTGAAGTTTAAAGTTTGTTTTATTTCGTATCGTCTCAGGTGAATTCGGTACGACCTACACTATCCCTTTATATTTAATAGACATGGGCTACTCGCCATCACGTGTTGGACTATTGACAACAATTATTGGTGAACTGTTTAGTATTGTTGGTAGCATTGCAGGCGGGATGTATTGTTCTAAGTAAGTACCGACTTAAATAAATCACACATGGGAGCCTGAAATTGTGTTTCTGTACGTTGTTGTCAAAGTATTACTTAAAGAATAATCTTAGTGGTGGACTTTGCAATACGGGGACTAGGTCGAGTGTTCAATGCGCGTCCTATAACTATAATAGTAGGATATATATATATATATATATATATATTATTACTTTTCTTGTATTTTAACGTTTATTATTGATTTATCATATTATTAATTTGTTAAAATTGAATAATTTAAAACTGCGCACAATAAGAATTGCATCGAGGTGCGAACTGGTAGTTAAAGTTAGGTCACTGAGTACCGACACCTATTTTTTTTTACAAAAAAAAGCACTATATATATATTATATCGTTTTAAAGGCTCCTGTTTGGCGAAGGGTCTGGAGCAGTTGCCTTAGTTGCTAGCCATCTCACTTCCCCCACCCACTCCAAAAGGCAACCACTGACTTTTGGCTTGATACAACAGCTCGCTAAGGGCCATAACTTACTGGTTATAGTTCTTTGTTTAGATTATTTATATGGAAAAGATATTACGGGCTGTGGCGTCAATAGATGGGTGCGGGCCTCACTGGTTGACACAACATAGGAGTGACACCAAAATGAATGTTCTAAATTTATTAGCAGAAAGTACACGGTATAATCGGGGGTTTTTTTTACCGATCATAGTTAAAAACTTGAGCAGTGGCACAAGGGTGCCACCATGTAGAGCGTACAGAGCTTATGTAGGCTAAATGAATACAATTCTAAGCTGCACCTGATGACACCAACCATAGTGACACCACTGCATATGGGAAGAGTTTTTTTTTGTTGTGTATTTTCTTCCTCAATAAAAACATAAGCTGTTATTCTTTCTGTTACAATTTCACCCGAATGAGATATCTTAAAAGACTGTCGTCGTGGTCAGGGCCGGCCTTAGACCGGCTTGACCGATTGCTCCAAATTAGGCCCTGTGCCTGGCAGGGGCCCCGCAATTTACATTTAGCATATCACTATCAGTCATGGCTCTTGTCACAGGCTTTTAAAAATTAGAAGAGGGGGCTCGTAAGCAATTGGGCTCCGCTATTCGTAAGGACGGCCCTGCTCGTGGTAAATGTGAGAGCTATAAAACTTTTTAAAAAAAATGCAACGACGTTTGTGCCTCCTGACTTGAAGTGCTAAACCATGGCGAATTCACCAGTCTAAACTCTTGCGTACTTCAGTCTTGTCACATCACCAGGCGATGCAGAATAGCATGTCATCGCTCTCCTTGAAATAAAACAGCGGATCACCCTGAATCAAGGAAAAGAAAATATTGTGCAGTTTGGGTGATGCTCTACACCCAAAAAATAAAAAAAAAAAATAATTCGGAATCGGTCCATCAAAGTTCACTTGTTATGACGTCGTGGTCAACACTTAGGCAGGCGTTGCTGGACAGGCCGCTAATCTTCTTTATAAACATAAAACATCCATTGTCAGCTGACATCGTCAGAAGAGAAGATTCTATAATTCGTTGATCTTTAATTGAAGCAATCAGTCTTTTGTCAGTAAGGCGGTACAGTCCTAGTAATTATTGTCTTTGTTTTTTTTTTTTTTGTTGTTTAATCAAGGTGGGCGTGGCGGTGCGTAAACATTTTTTTGTTTCTTTCTACATTTTTTATTTGTTTTTGTTTCTTTTTTTTTTAATTAAGTGCTCTCTCACTCGCCCCCCCCCCCGACCCCCAGAAGTCTCTTAAGGTCAATAATCTATTAAGACATCAAGAAGAATATAATGTCGCTGGTTCCCTATCCAGACAAATGTGTTGTTGTTTAAATTTGCATTTCATTACAATGTACAGGTCGTCTACTAGAGTGGTACGATTACTGTTAGCGACCCGTACAGCCGTGGTGAGTCTTGTGTGGCTGTTGGTCATCACCTGGGACAACACCTCATCATTCTATGGTAAGTGTATACCGTTACAGAGATAGGGGAGATGTCTCATCATTCTACTGTCAGTTTACACCGTTATATAGCTACAGATGAGTTACGGATGATATCTTATAAGTAGCCCAAAAGGGGAAAATAACTTATAAAGGAAGGGAGGATATCTTATAAGAAGGACCAAAAAAAAAGGTATACCTTACAGAGGTATGGATGATATCTAATTAGTTGGCGATACGGTAAGCTTATACAGTTACAGAGCTATATGGAATACGTTCCGAATAAGGAACATTATATTGTATGAATAAAGAAAATTAAATGCACCTACTTAATCGATTTCTATTTCATAATAGACTAAAATAGTAAACGGCAAAAGGGGGGGGGGGATTCGTTTGAATGCACAGCCAATGTGATAGAAGATAACAAAAAATTGTTTTGAAATCACTTAATTAGAAAAAAAGCTTTTGCTGGGAAAAGAAGGAGGGGAGGGGTGTAAAATCGAATCGAGACTTCACAACAAAAGTAATAAAATAACTTGACTTATACATGGAAGGACAACCAATATTTTAAAAAATACGTTTTAGGTTGACACACAATCAAGTGTAGAGCGTTAGTCTTCATGTTTAATAGCAGTTTTGTATATTTGGTACTTATGTTTTTATGAAATAAATACAAACGCAATTAAAGTTTGAAAACTTTTAATAACAATTTTTTTAATTTAAAATCTTTATTTTGTCAATTTAATTATTTTTCGTTTTTTCATTGGTTTTTCATGAACGGTCTCATTCAATTGCTTAACATAATTTTTAGACGAACAATTAAAAAATTTAACATAAATAAGTTCTTTTTAAATTATGATTGAAATAAAAAAATAATTTATTCAATCAGCAATGACTCATCAATTGTTACTCTATCAACAATTTGTTTGTCCTAGAAATAGTTTCATGACTTACTTGGCTGATCTTTTCGATGAATTGAATACTTTCCACATTTAGTAGGCAAGTAGAGAAGGTGTACTCAGATGGCTTCAATAGCCTCCTCTGTTGACATTGTTAAAAAAAAAACATCCAGCTTTTTCAATCTTAATTCGTCAATGTCTTTAAAATTTTTATCGACTAATATTTCTCTAAAGCTTTTATTTTAAAAATTATGTTATTATAGTATATAAATGAAAATGTAGTAAATTGAAAGGGCTTTTTAACAATATATGTTTCAAAGTGATATTATTATGCAAGTATTTTATTATTTTTAAAAAGTTTAGATGAAAAAAATAAACAAAAATAAATAAATTAAACAATTCACAAACACTAAGAAAAAAAATTCATTATGATTCATTTCAATAAAAGTTACTTTTTATTAAACTACATTCAATTCTCTGTGTGTAGGATATTTTTGAAGACATTATATTCAGAAAAAAAAATTAATTAAACAATCCACAAACACAAAGAAGAAAAAAATCCTTGCGTCAGCCTAAACCGTACACAGCTAGAATGAAATTTTGTTTGGTTGTCTATCCTGGTATCTAGATATCCATGACTTATAGCATCACTGAAGTCATTCTACACTAGTTGAATCATTTTTTTTTCACTCAAAGTCATAAGACTTTATACACCTTTCTCAAAAAGTAATCCCCTTACTGAATTGTTTGTTTAAATGGAAAAGATACATTTCCGTTACCAATTAATGTACGCGAATTTGCGAATAATACACTTCTGTTGCCGCTATTCTTTTAATTTTAATCATGAAAATCAAATAATCAAAATTTAATATATTTTTCAGTGTGATTCTTTATTATTATTATCTTAAAAGTTGAAGCTAAAAAGTAGAATGGTTAAAAAAATAATATCATTGACCATCACCTCATCATAATGAGGTAGTAGTTTCAAACCTTTTACTACCGGTTTTTAATTACTATCTATCGCACAATATATGCTAACCAAAAATATACTGTTTTACATATGACCCTACATAAGTCCCTACATATGACCCTACATAAGTCCCTACATATGACCCTACATAAGTTTCTACATATGACCCTGCATAAGTCCCTACATAAGTCTCTACATATGACCCTACATAAGTCCCTACGTATGACCCTACATAAGTCTCTACATAAGTCCCTATATAAGTCACTACATAAGTCCCTATATAAGTCTCCACATACGTCACTACATAAGTTCCTACACAGTGGCGGCGGAACGAAATATTTTAAGGGGGGGGGGGCAAGCCAAAATTCAAGGGAAGGGCGCCCCCCTTGAAAATTTAAGGGGGGGGGCAAGACACATTCTTGAAAATACAATGTTTGACCTATATTCTTGTAAATACAATGCTCAACCTAGAAACTTTGGGACACTGATTCTTTGTATCATTAATCAAGCCCATGTGAAAGTTTGGCGCCATACATACGAAACCAGACAGTAGATAATTAGCTTATCACAACATTTGTTTCTTGATAATACATGGACACTTAGCCTTGCTTTTAATTCCAGCCTAACTAGGTCATCTAACTTAACAGGTATGTGTCCCCAAAAATACAAACTCTCTCTAAACATGACCCACATTGTAATAATTTCCGGCCCTTCCAAAGTGTGTTACAAAAACATATTACCGACCGTGCTCGTTACAGCGTGTGGCGGGTACAGCTAGTATTTAATATTTAGCGCTAAAATAAAAAGTGGGGGCCCAGGGGACGCTTGAATTTGGACTCCGCTCCCCCCCCCTATTTACGCCACTGAATATTATTCTATTTTTATTAATTTTATGAATGATACACATAAAATGTTGACACATACCTTGCTTTTTAATCTTTTTTGTATCGTAATGTTTACAAATTTAATAGTGAAATTAGATCAGAAAATAATTATCATGAATGAAGATGAACATAAAACTGAAACCGGAACCTCCATAAACAAAAAGTAATTTATGAAAAGATAAATAATTGCATTTACTTTAAAAATTACATTTGCCGTCATTCGGTAGATGGCGACACTTTTTAAAATATGCCACAACAACTCTCAATAATGTGATTACTGTAAAATGTAAATTAATAATAATTTCTTTCAAATATTAAATTTAAGAAATAAATCAAATGAATTATGAAAATGAAACATATAAACTAATATGAATTACAAAGTTAAAAAAGTTAAACAAAGTTAAAATTTCAGGGGGGCAGACTGGAAATTCAAAGGGGGGGGGGCGCCGCCACCCCTTAAAAGTTTTAGGGGGGGCGCCCCCTGCCCCCCTGCTCCGCCGCCAGTGTTCCTACATAAGTCTCTACATATGACCCTACATAAGTTCCTACATAAGTCTCTACATAAGTACCTACATAAGTCTCTACATAATCTGATATCGGGACATTTTGTGACTTTAAAAACTTGTCAACGTCAGAAAAAATAAATTTTGGTAATAAATTTAAACTAATTATATCTTAGATTAGACGAAAATGTATAAGAAAAATAATCGAGAATGTATCGAGCTAAGTATTTATCAAGTATATAAATATCAATAACACAAAGCGACCGGAAGCCCATTATGATCTTTTCACAAAGACAGCTGACGCGCAGGAATACATGTGAGAAAGATCCATAATGAATATAGATTACTGCCCTTTACGATTCCGCCTCCTCACTCCCCTAAATATATCGTGTGGTTTCCCCTCCCCACCGACCAGGCCCGTAGCCAGGCCAAAGTAAGCAGGGGGGCACTAATACCCAGCAAGGGGGTACTTTCTCATTTTAGTTACTTTTTCTTTATTTTTTCCTCTTTTTCTTCTTTTTTAAGCGGGGGGGGGCACTCCACACCTAGCGGGGGGGAGCACGGCCCCCCAGTGCCCCCCCTTGGCTACGGGGCTGCCACCGACCCCGCATACAGTCACACAATACAGCACTCGGTAACTACTGGTAGATTATTTTGTATTAAATTTGTCGATTTAATTCATTTATTTACATCATAAAACGTCCTAGTTCAGCGTTTCCCCAACCCCTATGAGATCGTGGAATACTAAACTTTGACTTCATTCCCCGAATGAACCACTTGAAACACAGTCACTTAAAAGCATGGGCAGGTAACCGTTTTAAAACCAAGAGCGCAATGAAAATATAAGCATTTGTTGCTAAAATAGCTAGAAAAAAAAAACCACTCAAGTATTGAAGAAGAAAAAAAAAACACTGGTTCGGGGTTTGGCCACCTTAGAATTATTGTTAGTATATTTTATTTGCTTCATGGAACACCGAGGTTCGGAAAAACACGAACTAAGAAACAATGCCATACCTCATTGGTCTCTTAAATTTTCTCCCTCAGTCATCAACAGTCAAATCCTGCTGACTCTGATGTACATGATAGGAGGGGGCGTGTCGTCATACAGTTTGTCCATTGTCCGAAGTCTGGTCAAGAAATCACCCCGGAGATGTCGTTCGTTCCACTGCAGCTTTCTGATTACAATCGAGTTCACGGGGCGGATAGTGTTCTCCTCACTGATAGCCCTGATCACTGAACTGATGGGATATGTGGTCATCTTCGGCCTGTTCACCTCTGTCAGCTTGTTCGCCTACCTGTGGACTATCAGAGCGCCTGTCTGGCTACAGAACCACCATCAGGGCCGGCCCTGACCACCATGCTTAGAAAAGTTATGATATTAATAACATCAACAGGACAAAGTGTGTTTGAGTTCAGTTTTTCTATGTACGGATGTTCACAAAAAAAAGATTTTGTTTAATATACATTTATTTAATTTATGTAATTGTTTCTATCAGTTTTTATTTTATTTTATAAACGGGAAAAGGACTTACTAAAAAAAATAGTAAGTTGATGCCATTAGGTCAAGATGTAGAAAAATACAAGCACTCACATACACGCTTTAAGAAAAAAAAAGAAAACACGTTTATCAACGAATCTTGGGCCCTGGCAATCTTGACAACTTAGCCCCCCTCCCCCTTCAATAGTCAGGTTACAACGACGTAACACTCCCGCCCCTCCGTCCCCAATCTTTCGGCGAGCTTAGTTTTATATTTATGACTTTTATCTATACAAAAAGGTGCCGATACACTTGCCCTTAATTTTCTAATCCAGTATCGATAGCAGATGTCTTAAACTAAAACCTTCAAAAACTCGTTAGTGTGAAATTAAAAAAAATAATAAACATATGATATCATAAAAATATTTATAAAAATGATCATTGCTAAAATTAAAAAGGTGGGTGAATTCAATATTATGGCATAGGCCTATATAATGATCTATGTTACGTAATGGGGGGGGGTCCTGAATTTAGTTATGTAACGTTATAAGTGATAGGGGAGGGGAAACCTTTGACTGTTATATTGCATTATATGACATTTGAACTGTGAGAGAGAGTTTTGGTTGGCACTGAGCCATTGACAGTGCTCTCTTTCTCCATTGCAGCATCAAATGCAGCTACATATTGAGCTGTGAGCATGCACACAGAAATAAACGCCACGCCGCAGGAACTGTGAAACGTGCAGCTCCATACAAAGGTTTTAAAACTGGAGGATGTTTGACATTAACCTTAAGGATTATATCTCGCAAAAGTAAAAAGAACGAATTAGAGACAAAAAGGACTTATTAAATTGAATGTTATCGATAATTTCAAGCGTTTTGTCTGGTCCCCTGCTTATTTGTTCTACTTAGTAAAATGTATTAACCCCCCCCCCCCCACGCTGTAGAATGCCTGGCCCCTGCTGTAGAATTTTCACGCGACGGGGCTAAACCAAAAAAACAAAAAAACAATGAGAAGGAAGAAGGAGCCCCGGCCCACCACCACCATCCCCCAACAACCCTTAAAAAACCCACCCCCAACAAGGTCGGCCACAGAGACCCCCTTCAAAAAAAAATTTAAAGGGGGGAACGGGCCCGGGGCCCCCCCGCGGAGCACCACAAAACTAGGGGCGGGGTCTTAAACCCCACAAAAATATATCAGAAAAAAAAGGGTGATTTCAAGTGGAAATAGGAAATACTTTAATTCCATAGTGCTTGTACACAAGCCGCCCCTTGTAACAATCAATGGCTGTCTCCAGAGGCGGATTTAACTCATGGTGCACCAGGCTTGCACATGTAGCCTCTACTTGTGAATGCCCACAAAAAGCTCACAATTTCTAACAATGTATACTCATTTTAAAGTCAGTATTATGGGAGGGAGGGGCAATATTTTCTTCTGCACCATGCATCAGGGGACTCATTTGACCTTAGTTTACATTTTGTCTTCTCGCCTTTTTCAGATAAAGAAAAAAAGATGCTAAATAATTATTACGAGCTTATTCATTCCCTTTATTTTATTTTTTATACTATTTTTATAAAAGCCATTAAATTTATGATTTACGACTTGAAAACTTTTTTTATTTTTATTTTTTTGAAGTACTTGTGTACAGTGTTCTTATATATTCTTACGTAACAATGATTTATTATTATTTTTTGTCCTTTGAAATTATTTTTAAAGTGTTTAGATTAATTATAATTATTTTTAGTTATGGGTGTATTATCTAAATGATTATTTTCATTCATTGCAGTATTGTTGTTGTTGTTGTTTTAAAAAAAGAAAACATTTTAACACTGTTTTGGTATATAGACGGCTTGGTATACATAATTTACGAATTGAACAGCTGCTAACATAGGCCATAACTCTAACCCGGTTACAGTTTCCATGTTTTTTAAATAGTTGTTTATACTTTACAATGGAACGAAGACGGCGTCGAACAGACTCTATTAGTGACGATGAAGATGGTATTTATAAATCATTTAATGTGTCATTTTTTCTAAATTCCACTACTTACTCTTATCTTTTGAACTTCACAAATATAAACGCAAAGCTGTTGTCATTAATTTTTGAGTAACCTGTTTTCGTTAACGCACTTGTTAAAAGTCCAAACAAACGTTTGGTCATGTAACAAGTGCCTTTCATAAACATGTACGAATACTAGCAATATTGGTGAATACATTTTCTTCATTTGGTGTTTTTATCATAATTAAAAATTAAATTTTAAGACTTAAAAATGTATTAATTTCGTAGTCTTAAGCCTCTACTTCATGAAATACATGTAGTTTACTACATAACCACTTTCTGTTTATTATCAATTTATCTATGATAAATATCAGAACTTTTAAAATGGAATTTTTTTACTTTAATATGGGAAAAGTGCCCTAAAATATTTTTGTAGGAATAGATAGGTTAGAATTAAGGTTTTACGATGGTTTTAATGTAGTTATTTTATTTAATGATGGAGAATTAGGTAGATTTTTAAAATTTCAAGATTTAGTACTCACTTTAGATCCATATGATGCATATGCTGCATACTATTTCCGCATTTCACAAAGCTAATAAAACACAGATTAAAAGGGCTAAAAAGTTCTTCACTTAAAAATAAATTGAAAAGAAATAAAAAAATCTATGAAGTAGCACAGGAAAATTCTGGAAATGATTCTGCCAGAAAAAAATGCTCGAATAATAAAGTTGTTTTTTTCTCTTTTCAAAAAATTTGAATTTAATATGATATTTGTTGACATTCCTTATCTCAAAAACTAGTTAACATATTCCTTTCGAATTTGGAAAAGAAATGTACAAAAATGTATGCATCAATAAAGTTATCATATCTGCTTTATTTGAAATGATTTTGAATTTATATTTTTTTCCTTATTCATAGCCCAATCTATTTTTTTACATTTTTACTGATTGTTCATTATTTTTTTTTTTACTGTCAAACTTAAGTACTAACAGTGAAACTTGTACCAAACATTAAGCTACCAATGCCAAATTGGCTAAATTTTAGTGTCATCTTGGACACTAGACAGCTATTTTTTCTTTTAGGCTCATTTTGATCAAAATTTCACAGATTTTTAAAATCAAAAACCTTTCCAAATATTTAACAAAAGCATGTTATTTTCATGATATGACCCTCAACAAATATTAGGAACACATTCCTTATAACTCAAAAAAATCAACAAGGCTAATCTTTTACTTTTTTCAGTCCATTTCAGCTGTTTTAATTCACTCACGTGAAGTTCAAAAGTATATTGAAACAAAAAAAAAATCTTTAATTTATCCATTTTTCAACATTATTTTCTAAATTTTCTGTAAAAAAATAGCTCATTTGAAACAAATTTAAAACTTCCATTTAGTTTTTTTTTAAATCATGAACAAAATTGTTGGACATTTCATGCTCAACACAACTCTCAGACTGTAGCACCTATTTATTTAACTCTTCTAGCTTATTGAAGTAAATATAATATTTTTATTTTAATTATACAATTTTTGTTGGCTATACTATTTATGTTGGCTATTTTGATTCGAGTACACTGTATAATTTTAATCCTGCTGTCTGTGAGTTTTAACCCATTTTATTGCATATGTAGATGATAGAGGAAGAAAACGTAGAAGAATTGCACCTGATGGAGTTGATATTGAAGACAGACTGGAATCCCTTATTACTAGAGTTGGAGAAAGGGTAAAGATATTTTGATTGTCATAGATTTTAAATGTTTGAATCTGAAAATAAGAATTTTTTCCTTTTATGTACTCTTTGAGACTGGCTTGTCTTTTTCTGTTCATGTATTAGCTGGATAAAATTGGCAGTTAATGGTAGAATGTTAATACTGTAAATTTTATGCCATTTATGACTGCAGCTAATTCATTTTTTCAAATTTTTGTTCTTAGAGCACATCATCTTTAGAAAGTAATTTAGAAGGTCTTGCAAGTGTTTTAGAAGCAGATATACCAAATTACAAACATCAGATTATGAAAATTTTATGTCAGTGGTAAGGAAAAAATCTTTTTTTTTTTTGCTCAAGAATCAGCTTATTAGTGATACTAGTTATAAAATATGTAGAATCTCCATCTTCCTTACCTAATTACACTTCCAAGTTTGAAATTTTAATGAAATAGATGTTATACTTAAAGTTTAGAATTCCTTATTGTTTTATTACAGTGTTGTTAACTTACCAGAAAAGCTTACAGTTTACACGACACTTGTGGGATTGCTGAATGCTAAGAACTATAACTGTGGTGGAGAAGTTGGTTTTCATCTTTCTTTCTTTTTTTTATAAGCCATAAAAGAAACTAAGCTTATTTGCAGTATTTATACAAGAAAAGTTAATAAAACAGAGATGAAGTTATGTTACTTTACTAATAACACAAAATATATGAATTTTGAAATTATGCTCATTAATTATTTGCATAAGATTCATAAAAAGTATTAAAATTGTTCCTTGCACTAAAATGTTTCAACTTATTTTTATGACTAGATGTGCTCTTCTGATATTTTATATATATATTTTTATTCTTTTTTTTTCACAAAGTTTATAGAGATGCTTGTGAGAAATTTGAAAGAAGCTTTAAAAACTGGTGAATTTGACCATGCAAGGATGATGGTAAGTTAAAAGCTTTTTGTTTTTTTTTTCTTAGATTGGGATGTTTTTTTTAAATTTTATTCATTTTAAATAATTGTTGTCCTTTGACTTTTGTAGGTTAGATTTTTGTCTGATCTGGTTAACTGCCATGTTTTAGTTGCTACATCACTTATACAAATGTTTGATAGCTTTGTGGAAGTTACCTTGGAAGATAATATACCTCAGGTTCACCTTTCTCTTTTTTTTACTGATTTTTGAGTGAATATTTTTAAATAGCTCATTGAACTCTTAATTGTATGTTTTTCAAAATATAAAAGTCAGATAACAAAGTAATATAAATTTAATATTATAGGTGCGATCTGATATTTATGTTTACTTGGTACTATCTTCTTTGCCATGGGTAAGTTTTTTTTAAAGTTATATTTCATCTTACTTAAGTATATAGAATTCATAAGAGTAGTATTTCATTTTAATTAATACACAACTATTAATTTATGCCAATCAGGTTGGTCGAGAATTGTTTGAAAAGAAAGAAAGTGAACTGAATAGTATGTTGGTGACGATTGACAATTATCTTAGGTAAATATATTTTCATCCATATTTAAAAAAAAAATCTAATTGGTTTTCTAATATTAATTCCATTGATATTTTAATATGAAAAGTTGCTTTGAAAGAAACAATAATCTTAATCCTTTGTGAATTTTTTTCGAAGTAAAAGACAAAAAGTTCATTTACCTGCCTTGCGTGTGTGGCTCAATGATGGTCCTCATTTACAAGAAGAGGTACTTTTTGATATTTTAAAATCGTTACAGTTGTGTGATTTAAATGCAGTTAATTCTTTAAGATTTTCAAGTTTAAATATTTTAAAAATTTAAACATCTTTACAGTACCTAGACTGTCTCTGGGCACAAATAAAAAATTTAAGAAACAACAAATGGATTGAAAAACAACTAGTTCGACCATATTTAGCATTTGATGGTGTCTTGTGTGATGCTCTTCAACATACGCTGCCACAGATCATACCACCTTCCCATAACAAATCAATGGCATATCCTCTTCCATGTGTCGTCTTTAGACTGTTTGATTACACTGATGTACCACCGGTAATTTAAGAAAATTAACAAAAATTTAACCTTGTATTCTTTTACATTGGTTATCTTTGCAACAGTAAAATACAAAAGATCTCTATTTATTTATTAACTTTTAGGGTCCAGTTTTGCCTGGAAGCCATGCCATTGAGAGATATTTGATTGAGGAGCAGATTGACAGAATTATACACACTAATCATGTTGAAAGAAAAGATTGGTAGTTTTTTTTTTATAAATTAATTAATTTTAAACGAATATATTGATTAGTAATTTAATTATGAATATTTTTTATACTTATATTTATTGTACTTTGTCAGTGCTGCTGCTCTATTGGATTATCCAGTGAAAACAAAAATTCCTTTGAATTACATGATTGTGGAGGTAAAAAAAATATTTTGCTATAATGTTTTAATTTTAGACATTCAAAATATTGTTCGAAAAATAAACTTCTACTATCTTCTTGGTTAGGTCATGTTTGGTCAACTATTTGCTTTACCAAGACCTCCTTACCTGGAACTATTCTATGGCTCTACTTTTATTGAGCTGTGTAAAAACCAGCCCACATCAATGCCAGAAGTTGTATCCTTTAAGTAAACTATGCAGAAATCATGTATGCGTAATCTTCTTAATATATTGTTAAAATTCTTCTTAACTTCAGTAAGCTTGCTCAAGCTTCAGAGATGCTTTTTGATCGACTGGACTCCATGCATTCAATCTGCATAGAGAGGTCAGTTAAAACAGTTGAGATGTTTTCTGGAATATTCTTTTCAAAATAAAAATAAGTATTCTAGACTTATCTTGTTTTTATTTTTCTTAAACATAAATACATGTATTTATTAAATTTTTTATAGAATCAACTAGAGTTTTAAAAAAAAAGAAAATTCGTATCATTCTTGTCTTAATAGCATTAAACTATAAAACAACAAATGAATATGCTTTCATCTATCAATAACTGTAAATATATTGTATTCTATCTCATTTTAGATTTGTTAACTGGTTCTCATATCATCTGAGCAATTTTCAGTATAAATGGAGTTGGGAGGACTGGGTGGAATGTGTAACTATGGACCCTAATGCACCCAAATCTAAGTTTGTCAGAGAAGTGCTGCTCAAGTGTTTAAGGTTTGTTTATATTTAGCTCATCAAGTTAAAACAAAAATGAAAAAAACTTTTTTATTATTATTTTTGATTTTATTAGATAAGCAAAAATATTGCATACATGTCTGTTAAGATTCAGAAGCTATTATTTTAAGCATGTGGTAATTATAATGTTGGAATGTCAACAATTTTGTCAAATATCAAGATTAATTTGCTTCTGTTATGTTAATTGTCTTAATACATGTATAAACAGTTTTAAAAAAAACAGAAAGTTGTACTCTAGCTATTATTGTTACTTATTATTCACAAAAATAATTTTCATTTTATAATTACGTTATTCAAGAGTTACAAGAGTTGGTTATTGTAGTGTGCATATGTGTGCATAAAAAAAAATTCTTTACTTATTAAAAAAAAGTACATATTACTTTGCCCTAATTATGTGTGAATCGAAATTGAAAGTCGGGTACACCAAGGGATTAATGATATGATGTGTGATAATTCAAGAAGTTGAAAATTTATGTCTGTATAAATTTGATGTGAGATATGCATCATTGCTAAATTTGTTTAACTTTACATGCTTACCTATTATGATTTAACTAAGAAATCACTTTTATTAAAATACTTGTATGCATCTTAATTAATCATTAAGTGCATTTTTTTTCTGAGTATTGTTTTACTAGCGTCATCTATGACTTTGCACCTGATCCATTATTATGTTCCGTCATATAGTTTTTTAGTGGCTAAAATGTATTACAAATATAATGAAATGTTTATTTTCCATTATGTAATCATGCAGGTTCTCTTATTATCAGAGAGTTGTTGAATCTGTACCACAATCATTTGCAGCTCTCTTGCCCCCTGAACCAAAACCAATGTATAAGTATGAACAAGAAGGTGCTGGTAAGACTGAAGAAAAACATTTTTTTCCTAATTGTTGGTAAAGAGATTTATCTCAGAATTAAACTTATCACCTTCAGCCAATTAGCACTAGACTTTTTTTTTGTAAGGGCTCTGAGATTTTTTATTTGTTGACAGTGCTGTGCAACCTTTTTGAACTTCAGGAAATGATTTGTATCTGTTCATCCAAAAAGTGTCCATTAATCTTTTAATTAAGAAATACCAAATAAATTGAAAGTAACTTGGGTATTTCTCATTTAGTGTGATGGTTCTGCTTGTTTTTTTTTTGAGAATAATCAATGCATTCTTTTTACTCAGTTTTAGAAAGTCATTAACGGTTCTGTATGAAATTGTTATAGCTTTTGTTAGATAAATAATGAAAACAGTTGATACATATTTTTTCACCAAAAAAAGAGATTTTGAAAAGTTGCTTCATAAGTATGCTTTTATTCATTTTGAGTCCCTTTCATATATTAGTCCTTAATGTGATTATACTTCACTTGCAACTGAGGCAACTGTAAAAAGTTAAGTTCCCTTATCAGATGAAATGTATAATTTTTATGGTGCCCTTCTTTAATCCCACTATAGGCTATTGTGCTATACCATGGGGGCACCACGGGAGATATAGCGGGACTTTAACGATGACCTGAAATATCTATTGGTCCTCACCGGAAATTGAACCAGGGACCCTAAGGTCGACAGTTGAGCGCTTTACCATCCATCCCCATGTCTGTTTCAGTAGCCTGAGATTGTGTGGCTAGCACAACACCCAGCTGCCTTTACTCCCCCAACTTAAATTCAGGTACCCATTTAAAGCTGGGTGGGCTTGGGGACCTTCACCATGAAGGAAATTATCCTGATGTTCAAACCCAGGACCCCTCTGGTCGACAGTGCTCTACACAGCATGACCAGATGCCCCCTGTGAAAATAAAAGCAACAGTCATATTTCTGCAGTAAATCTTAGTGTATTATTAAAAGCTGTGATTAATTTCTGTTGTTTCATAATGAACATACTAGGGATCTTTACCATCACTTTCCTGTGTATGCAGTAGTTCGTTAGTTGTATTGTTTGTATTTTTACTATGTACACATGTAAGAAACCCTTTATCTCCTACCATCCATGGACTTTTACAACATCAATGGACAATCATTATTTTTTTTTAATTATCCGCATTCAATGAAACTGTGGTAATTTTTTTTTGCAGTGAATTTTTCAAGCATCACTAGAAAGATTCCAGGACTTGGTTGTTTAATTAGTGTTTTGGTTAGAGAACATTAAATTTCTGATGTGCTATCAGATTAGAAGCATGATAACAAGCATCCAATGCATTTCCCAATACTCATAATACTTCATAAATGCCTGATAGTATAGTTTAATTTGATCTGCATAGGCATGTCTATTTGTTAAGAGTGGATCCATTGGCCTAGAAAGATTTTTTAAGTAACAAAATTATTAAAAAAAAAACAACACATTATGCTTTATGAATGTCTGTAACTTAACATCCTTATTTATGCAGTCTTCATTGTATTTCCTCACTTTCTGTTGTATTTCATTTTATATGTAGTCATAAAAAGAACTATGTCAAGTAATTTCGACATAAGTTTAATTTTTCAGTTTTTTCCCCACGGCACACCTAGACACAGGTTGCAGAGCACTGGTCTAATAGTAGGTTAAACTGATGTTAAATTCATGAATGTTAGGTACATAATTTGAACTTAGTTTTATAGATAATGTGAAATACTTGAACATCCTAGGTTCTCTTCCGGGCACAATGCACGCTCACAAGTTAATTGCTGCCATCAAGAGTAAGTGTTCTCCAGAGGAGGCAGCTATTCTTTTAAAAGACTTGCAGAATGTTTACCCAAATGGTCAAGAGAATGGTAGGTCATGAAAATACTTTTCACTGATATATTTCTGCCTGAAACCCAGGCAGGGTGTAGGCACACAGATGTGATCTTTTTTTAAATGCATCAGCAGTCTAAAAAATAGTTTATTAATGAACACAACATGGGTTGCAAAAGGGCAGGGGCCCTTGGCATGTTTTCATATTGAAGCTTTTTTGTTATGTAACCTACCTCTGAGCATTTAAAAGCACAAACTGCCAACAAAATTGGTAAACTTTCTTATTGAAATGAAAGCAATGGTTTCTTCTGTCTGCTTACGATATTCTGTATATTGTAACTTTCAATGCAACAGTTTGCACAAAATAGAAAAATGTTGTACCCTCATCTTAATTTGTAAGGGACCTCTTATTGCAGAAAACCATGTTGATCAGTGTCAATATTTCCTCTTTTTTTTTTTTTTTGGCAAGGTGTAGTTAACTTCAATTTTAACCCATATAATTATCACATGGACGGGTTTAATTTAAATGCATTTTGAGAATAATTTACTTTGTACAGATAATTTCTGTCCAAAAATACACAGCAGGTAAGGATTTTTTAGTTTATAGTTTAGCACACATAGGCTTAAATTTTATTGCGTTGAATGTTGACTAACATTCAATTGCCTTATTATATTCTTTTTGTTCCACTTAAATACACCAAAAATTATGTTTTATATATGTTTTGTGACTGCTGTAAATTTTTACTTAATTGATATAGTAATAATTTTTTATTCTTTGTGTAATTCTATAGATGTTACTTTCCCTGTATTTAATTTCTTTAATTCTGCTTTTTGTTTGTTTATTCAACAGAGAATCCATCCTTCAATCCACTGAAAATCGATGTGTTCTTTTCCACTCTTCTTCACTTGGGTTCCAAGTCTATTAGTCATTCCTTCGCTGCCTTAGCCAAGTAAATATATTTTGTGTTATATTTGATTATTTAACTTTAAAAATTCTTTAAAAAAAGAAAATTATATAAGGATGAAAATGTCAAAAGAGATTGTGGTGTAGTCAATAGCATGGGACTGTTATATGCAAATATCTGGAGTGTTTTAAATATTTTATATGAACTTTGCCAGCAAAAGCAAGTAAGACTCTCATATGCTAAAAGGTATAAATTCAAAATTCAAACAAAAAAGTTTTTTACTCATTTATTTCCACACAAAGATACACTTCTTATTTTACAAATTTGTATTATCTTCACAAACAAAAGCAAATAAAATACCAAAAAGTTTTAAAATTTAAAAAATAATTTATTTTTTTTTGTACAAAAAATACCCTTTTATAAAATATTTCCTTAGATCATATAAATATTTATGGAAGTGATAATGATAAAAAATAACGGCATTGGTGCCAGTTTTTTATCTAAATGAATCTGAATGTACATGTGATCCATTATAGTGCTCACATTTTTTTTTAGTCATTATAATTTCTGTTAAAGTTTTAATAATCATATTTATAATATGAAATTAGAAATTATTTTTTAATCTTTAGAACATTTTAAATAAAGAGTATTGATAAAAAGTTTTTTTTATATACATGTATATTTTTTTTTTTTTTTCATGTTTTTCAGATTTCATCCAAATTTAAAGTCATTGGCAGAATTTGAGGATGGTAAAATTTGTCTTTTAAAAGTACTTTATGAAACCTGGAAAAACAATCAGCAGGTAAAAGGATAAGGCAAACGAATAGTCCAAAAGAAATTTTTTTAGTTGGACTGTCGTGTACACTTTCTAAAATATTTTTCTACAGATGATGGTTGTACTAGTAGACAAGTTGTTGAGAACAGAAATAGTAGAGTGCTCTTCAGTGGCAAACTGGCTGTTTTCTTTTGAAATGCAACATGACTTCACAAGGTGATTTTCATCTTTATTATATTTATTTATCTTTTTTCAACATTATTAACTTAGATTGAAAACTTCTCATGATAGTTGACTAATGGAATTTTTTTTGTTTAGCTTTTATGTATGGGAAATAATGCATAGCACCATTAAGAAAATGAGTCGCCATGTTGACCAGTTGCAGCAAGAGGTTGATAGTGCTCATGACAAACAAGAAGCTGCTAAAAGAAAAGTTGGTATTCTTGATGCTTATAGATTAATAAACTTTGTAATAGTTAATTAAATAGGCTAAATATATATATATATATATATAAATTTACAGAAATTGCCTCTATTATCTTTAAAGTCATTTAAGTATGTAATTATTATTGTTATCTAAATACTGAAGCCAAAATATTGGCATGTGAAATCTTGGTTACCCAAAGGGTCTCTCTACAATATTTTATTTAAGGAGCATAAACAGTTGGTTTCGTGTTACTTTCTTGGACTAATATGTTACTCAAATTGTAATATAATTGACTTTCATTATTACCTTGTAAATGTTAATGTTATATGAACTGATTTGCAGATAAATTTCCAAAATGTTATTCTATGTAATAGTTTTAGTAGGTTTATTAATATATGCCCATATTTTGATAATCGTTTTGTAGAAATTGTTAAAATTAGCAAAGGTTACAAAAAAAGTTCCCTCCGCCCTAACGGGCCATCGGGGCAAATAAAGAGTAGAATAAACCTCGGTTAATAAAGGGGTTTGTATGGTTAGCACAAGGCCCAGCCGACTTTACTTCCCCAAATTAAGTCAGGTACCCATTTAAAGTGGGTGGACTTTGCACCAAATTTCACCTGGAAAAGTTCCATGGGTCTCACCGACGATCGAATCCAGGACTCTCAGGTTGACAGTCGAGTATCTACACCACTCGGCCATCTGTCCCACAAAGGTTACAAAAGATCTGTTGTAAAATCTGCAATGAATTAGATTAGTGGTTCTCAAATTGTAGGTCACGAATGAATTTTCGGTGGGTTGCAACATATCAATTTTTAATTGATGGATTGAGAATCTATGTGTGAATAATTACAACTCCATTACTCTTTATATTCCAAAAATAAAAGTTAGTTAATCTAAAAATTGAATGATTGAAATCTAACTATAAAATAAAAATGATTCTTGCATTCCCCTTCTTTATCGTAGTTTTTCATTACAGGTGGGTGGGGATAGCAAAACAGCTTTCATGGTGGGTTGTGAAGTGTAAATGTTTGATAACCATTGAATTAGATTATTCATTTTAAGAAACCCCCCCGGTGGTTTTTTTTTTTTTTTTTTTCATTTGGGGGGTGGGCAGTATTTTACCAGTGAAAAACATAGTTGATTCTGATTGTTTTATTATACTCCTTTAGGTATTTTTTTTTAAAACTGAATTTTTTTTTAAAAGTCGATTTCTCTAAAAAAAAATCATCAAACTGATTTTTGAAGTTTTAAAAAAATTAGTGACAATGAATATTCATAGCTTCTCCAGCAATACTTTTTAAATTTTTTTGAGTTCATAAAATGGTTTGAAATTTAACAAATTCCAATGTAAATAAATCAACCTATTTTTACATAAAACACATTTTTATTATCAGGATATATTTAAAAAAACAACAGAAATATTTTTTTTAATTATATGATTTCATAATTGATTATGAAAACTTGGAATACGTTAAAATTTCTCAATTAACACAGCAAAGCTAGAACTATGAATTCACTTGTTAATACCTAGCATCGCTGCTGCTAAGCAGATAAAACCTAATATTTTTTTTAGAGGTTCTGTATTTTTTCTACAAATTGTAAACAATGAATTCTGTGATTTGATTAAGGATAAGTAAATTCTTTGTGAAATGTGCTCTGTAGTGTTTTAAAAATTAATTTTGTTCACTTTTATTTCAAATATAATACAAGTTATGTATTGTTTTCTTTTGATTTCAAGGAAGAGGATGGATTAGAAATCGGTGATGATGATGTTCCAAGTGATGAGATAATTGAAAGAATGGAAGAAAAACTAGAAGCTGCAACTAGTGCACAGAAGAATCTTTTCCTTGTCATATTTCAGGTTGGTGGTTTTTAAATTCAGAAAATAATCTGTAAATAATTTATCTTTTTTAAGTTTATAGAGAAATTGAACACCCGGAAATTTCAGTACAGTATTATAACTATTTTACTGTGTACATAAGTATTACTAATTTTTTTTTCTTCATTTTCTGTTTCAATATATTTGTTTTGTTGAAATTAGTGGAGCAAAATATCATTACTGAATAGACTGGCCAATTAAAGTTATCGATAAAAGTGTGTAAATTAAATTTAAATATTACCTGAGGATATTTTCCGCAGCACATTTAAGCAACGCATGTAAATTCTTGTAATATTCAGGCTATAAAACTTTAAAATTTGTTTTAAAATGATTATTTAATTGTTTTAAACTAAAGTGATTCAGTTAATTTTTAGTACATTAGTGTCTTTTGTCTTCTTTGACAAATCTGATGAAATGCAATCTTTGAAACAAAAACATGATATGTTGCTTATTTCGTAGTGAAAAAAATTGAGAGTGTTGTGTATGAGTTATTACGGAAATGTTTTATAGTTTGAAGCTGTATACTGTAGTTTTACAAATAATTTCACCCAGAAATGAGACTTAAGAAAGTTTTTCAATAATGAAAAACATTTTTTAAGATATGCTAATAAATTTGGTATACATATTCTTAGAACAAGGAGTTCTTTTCAACAAACCGAAAAAATTCATTGGGACCTTAATTTTTAAAAATTGGTTTGGGCTACATACTATTATACACGTATAACTTTAAAATTCACTTATAAAAAATGTACCTGTGTTCACTGTGTTATATTACTTAAGCATTGTGCCAGTGATAAGTTACACATTCTTTCAAAAAAAGCATTTTTGTAGTATTTTTGTTATGGGAAATTTTAAGTGAATTTTTATTAAAAATCTTTAACCTCACATTTCATATTTCTTTAAAGACTAACACAAGTAGTTTATGCTTTATTTATAATGTCTATTAGTTTGTATATTAATGCTAGGTAGCAATAAGTGTGGTTTATCACAGTGTTTATTATACTTCTTTGATATAGGGGATTATAATTTCTTTGTTAATGGCATAGTTCATTATTTTTTGTTGGACTCTGTGGCACAATGGCCATTTAAAAATAGTAAAGGATTTTTATTTTTACTTTAGAGGTTTATCATTGTCTTAACTGAACACCTTGCTCGCTGTGAAGCTGCAGGAATAGACTACAATACACCTTGGTATAAGTGGGTCATAGAAAGGCTACAGCAAGTTTTTCTTACGGTTGGTATTTTATTTTACATAATTTAATGACAGTAAGCAATAATTCTAAAGTCATAAAAGTATTTATTAGAAAATATCATGATAGAAATATCAAAAATTGGCGAAAAAAGTTTCTTTAGAAATTTTTGAAATGACATTATAAAAACAAAATATGTCTTCCACCTACATTCATTATTATGTTTAGCATTATTTACCAGAGAAATAATTACATAGGTTATAATGAATCAATGATTTTTTATTGTATTTTAGCATCATGAGCTTGTCTTTCGCTACATCAATACTTTGGAACAACTGCTCTTCACAAGTGACATAGATATTCATATTCTTGAAGTATTTCAACAATTCTGTGCTTTGAGATCTTAAGAGACATGATGAAAATGCTTATTTGTAAAATTTAAATTTTTTTTTTTTGCCATGTCTGAAACATGCAGTGCATCAATTTTGCAAATCAAAATTTGTAAAAGTTGTGGTATTTTTAGATACAGGTATTTTACAATGTTTTTAATTTTCATATTGTATTTTTTTTTTAATTTCAAGGCATTTATGTAAAATAATGTAATCATTTTTGTGTTAGTACATTGCTGTTTATTTAATCATTTTTTTTATTTAATTTTTTACTTAACAGTTGTTTTAGTAATTCATTTCATTGAAG
>JAGDYQ010000007.1:6342689-6355726 GCA_021962125.1 Bulinus truncatus
ATATTGTGTACACACATTATCAAATCCAGAACTTAACATTTACAGAGATTTAAAGCAGCACAGATTATCTAAAGCAGTGTTTCCCAAACTATTGACATTTGTGTACCCCCTTTTTATTTTCGTAGTACTGAGTACCCCAGTAAAAAGAATACATTTGCAAGCATTTTTTTATAGTCATGGATTCCGCTCATTTCATTGCTTTCGCATTAGCTGTGCGTGTTAACCAGGTTCTTACCCCGTGGAGTAGGCATACCACATAGGGAAACACTGATTAAAAGAATATGTATTCATTGATTATGTGGGTTTTCAATTATGGAAAGGGGAAACAAGCTAAACTACTCCCCATCTTCACGAGGACTGAACTCGCAATGAGTAAATTAGATGATATAACACGTTAAAAAAATTGAATTTACAGTTATTCCCCTTTTAAACATACACGCTGTACAGCTCCGTAGCCAAGGCGTGCCCCCCCCCCCCCCCCGCTGAAAAAAGAAGAAAAGAGGAAAAAATAAAGAAAAAGTAAAGGTGCCTCCTTGCTGGGTATTGGTGCCCCCCTGCTGATTTTGACCTGGCTACGGGCCTGACGCTGTAGAAAAAAAAAGTCTCAGTTTGGTAAAATTCTTGTAAATTCATTTATTTATCAGTTTACACGACAAATAAAAAAAAGCTAAGTTCATTCAAACTGTGAAATACAACATAAATATTGTTATTGATGTAATAATAAATTTCAGTAAAAGATTCATTGGAGGTGACATTTTAAAAACCTATTAAACGTTTACTCCAAAGTTTGGAAACAAAACGAAAACTAATGGGACAGACACATTTCATCACAGCACGGTGGCTGAAAATATGAAATAGTTTTGACTAGACAGTTTGTGTGAAGGCAGGGAAAGTCATATGTACAAGCGGGTCGAGCTGTAGGGCAGGGCCACATCCAACAAATTTTGGGCCACCGACAAATCAGTCAACCCCCCCCCCCCCATAGCGGTGGACAGTCATGTCAAATTTGTTCCGGGGGTGGGGGAGGTGCATAACATCTAAGGGCGCTTAGTGTAAAAATAATTACTTTGTATTTATATTTTGTGTGAACATTGCACAGTCATATGAAGGGGGGGGGAATAAAAAAGGTAATTTCCAATTACATGTAATTTGATACACCAAGTTCAAATGTTAAGAAAGGTTTCACCCCCTCCCCCCCCCCCTTTGATGTTAACTTACTTTTGTTTATAGCTAATATATATATACTAGCTGTACCCTGCAAAACATTGGCATAGAGTTATATCCCCTTAGGCTTGATCGGCAGGCGAGGTTATTTTTTGGTTTCGGGCAGATCCGATTTTTTTCATGATTGTATTTTAAACTGGAATACTGTTGTATCAATTCTTTACTTTCGATTTAACGCACATTGGAAATGAGTATTATTATATATGATATATATTCATATTGTATTGAAAGTACTCTTGTTGCTTAGAAACAAAATATTTAAACAAAAATGGGCCAAGTTGAAAAATAAATCATGAAGCTTGCGGCATCGCAAAAGACCTTTATTTAAAATAAATTCAACACCCGTCCCGTGCAATTTAACAATGGGCCTATATCAGTATGCAGGGCCGGTCTTACGAATTGAAGGCCCAATTTAACGGATGCTTGTGAGCCCCCTTTTCTAATTTTTTTTTACAATAACAAATATTACTATTAATGCTAAATGTAAATTGCAGGGCCCCTGCCAGGCGCAATTTAGAGCAATCGGCCAATTCGGCCTAAAGGCCGGCCCTGTCGGTATGTACATCCGCAACACTCAGATTAACCCGGCCCTGAGTAAAGTCATTGGTTAAATTGTCATTTGTCAGCTATAAATATTTCTCAAAAAGTTTTTTTTTTCTTTTTATCTCGTGTTGACCTTCGCATGCTTAATTCACTCTTCTGCAGGATACAATCCGCACATTTCCGCTTTCTCCACCCTCCTCCAAATGCTGCGCGCCAGCTCCGGGTTCACTCTGTGCGCCAACATCTTCTTCCGGTACGAGAAGTCGCACAGTGCCGGCTTGCTGCCGGGGCTGCGGTCGTACAGGCTGTCCGGTATGTTGACGTGCCTTGCGTCAAACACCTTGGCCACTATGCCCGTGATGAAAGCGTCCTCTACGCCGACGTAAGGGAGGAACTGCGCCATGTCGTAGACACGTTTGGCCAGTGTTGTGGGTAGGACGTAGCATGCCCCCTATAATAGAAGAAATCAGAAAAAATATTTCCCATAATGCCACACGACATTTTTCACATAGAGCGATTGTTATTATATGCAAACAGTGCTTTTTTTTGTAAAGAAATAGTGATGGATTGCCTAACTTTTAACTACCAGTTCGCACCTATTTTAATTCTTATTGTGCGCCATTTTAAAATAATTCAATTTTCAACAAATTAATAATATAATCAATTAATAATAAACGTTAAAATACAAGAAAAGTAATAATTTTGTCCCCACATTGAAAAAAGGTGCCGGTACGCCGTACCGGTGCGTACCGGCACAAAAAAAGCAGTGTATGCAAATATATCTTAGACGGCGGCCCAAGATCCCCACCCACTGTTAATGTAAAAAAAAGTAAAGTTCCCTTAAGTCCCTTATCGGGGCAATGAAGTGTAGAATTCATCTGTTTCAGTAAGCTCGGGATTGTGTGGTTTAGCACAACGCCCAACCGCTTTTGCTCCCCCAACTTAAAGTCAGGTACCCATTTAGAGCTGGGTGGACTTGGGGACTTACACCAGGACCTGAAAAAAAAAATCCCAAGGTTCTCATTGAGGTTTGAACCCAGGAATCTCCTCCGGTCGACAGTCGAGCGCTCTACACCGCACGACCACCCGTCCCCTCACTGCAAATGTGCCACCCTCTTTAAATATTCATTTCTATTGAATCTGAGGATGCAAGGACACTGAAGAGAACTTTTGCTTATCCCCCCCACTCCAGTGCCGAACCTGGGGATTTAGGGGCCCGGGGGTTGGCCTCTTTGGGGGCCCCTGCATTTTGACATTCGACACCATGACATGAGATAATGTACTTAATATTTAATGTATCTGTACTCGAGTACATTTTTTTGGAGTACTTGCACATTAGGTACTTGAACTCGTATTAAACAATGTATACATGGTCAGTACTTGGGACGTTTCTGCTAGTTGGCCTATCTAAGAGAACGGCCCAGTAAGTTGGATGGGTGGAAAGTGTGGTTTACATTTTGTGATCGATTTTCGAGGTCTTTTTTAGTGATAGATTTTTTTTTTGAACTTTTGCATGCATGTTCTTGCTCCCTGACAATGCATTGTTCAGTGATTAATTTTGCAATTTATTAATTATTTTTTGTTTATGCTGATTAGCAAATATGACTAAAAAAATCGCATTATACTAAGCAAGGGATGTAGCCGTGTTTAATTATGACGACCTTCACTAATAAATGGGCTACTTCCCATGCATTAGTAATACTACAAATATGTGTAATGCATTATCAGCTAAGATATTCTCACATCTATTGCTGGAATTTGAGAACGGAAAGGTTGATCTGACATAATTGCAAACTTCATTGCAACATAACGTCTGCTATTTAAACATGATCAGATTAAAAATGTGTCAAAATAAAAAAGAAATATATATATATATATTTTACAAAACGGTTAGTTTTAAGATATATGTTTTTATTGTGACTTGTTTTTATCAAGCTTAGATTCAAAATGCTAAAATCTACTGACCATTTTTTCCCCTGCTGGAAAACTTCCAATCATATAACCATTCGTGGGCCAGTTGTGTGTAGCCTTGTTGCCAAATACGAATTTGTTGAGGTTAGCGTACATACAACAAATATGATGCTTCAATTCGTCGTCTCTGCTTTACAGAAAATTTCTACTTTGGATAAATCCTGAAAACTTCTCCCCCACCCACTCCACCCCTTCCCCTCCCCCCAAATCTCTTAATAAAAATCTTGAATATCAGAATACCAATAATTTGATTTATCTTCTGTTTTTATTATACCGGAGTTTTTTTTTTAACAAAAGGAAGGGTAGGGTGAGAGGTTGAGGGTGGGGTGAGGGTCATTTAGTGCTCACCTTTGCGTACGGTGGATACCATTCAGGGGAGTACGCTTTCTTGGACACCAGTATTCTCTTGTCTTCATCACTCCTCGTGACCTCCTCGTCAAAAACTATTGGCCCAAATATCATGTTGGCCAGGTCCTGGTAGGCCAGCACACCCAGCAGTATGGGGACATCTAGGAAAGTGTCTTCTTCCACCTGAAGCACACAAGAACACACATAAAGTCACGTATATATATATATATAAATATATATATATATATATATATATATATATATATACACACGCACACCAGATGCACACCAGACGCACACCAGACGCTCACATACACACACGCACACATAAACCATACGTACATCAGATGCACACCACACCAGAAACACCAGACGCACACCATATGCACATCAGACGCACACTACACGCACACCACATGCACAGCACATGCACATCACATGCACACCACACGCACTCCACATGCACTCCACATGCACACCACATGCACACCACACGCACACCACATGCACACCAGACTCACTCGCACACCAGACGCACTCGCACACCAGACGCACATCACACGAGACACACGCACACATACACACACGCACACCAGACGCACACCACACGAGACACACACGCACACCAGACACACATGCACACATACACACACGCACACATTATTGAATGGAAACTAATTAAGGAATGTTGACGGTTGTGACAATAGATAGCCAAGCTTATTTATTTTCGCTTATTGAAGTAAAGGAAAAAGTAACCGGGATCCCCGACAGAGAGATACCTGATTATTTCGTCACAGAAAGCTACCTCACTTGAAGTGGTTAACCATTACATCTTTCACGAAAACAATTATTTCATACTGAAAAGTGTTCGCATACCTTTATGATGTAATTTGTTCCGGAGCAGTAATCGAAAATCCATTTAAATGCAGATAAAATCTTCCTGCTTGCTGGATTCTTTGTTTCCTAAAGATATAAAAAAAAGTCGAAGTGGGTAAATAAGTGGTAGGCCTACTCGTCAGTGCAGAATCTAATTATGTAATCGATGGTAAAGATTATTAATTTATAGGCCAGTTAAGAAAACAAGTAAGAGAATGGGATATTTAGTTGAAGCAATCGACGCCAACCACTGCGCCGTGCGACTCTGCATCAGAGGTCGCGCCCACCAGTGGTCTGGGGTCAGTTATTGGTCAGCGAGAAAATTGTGCTTGTTCGCGGAAGAAAACATTGAACGACGTGATTAAGCAAAAACATTTATTCAAATGTAGTTCTTATTGGTATTTTTTTTTAATTTAAAGATGCATATATATAGTGATTAATTAAGTAGGCCTAGTCCGTGGGATTATACCCTTTAATTTAGTGGTGCGCTGGAATGAAACTTATGAATTTAGTGGTGCGCTGAAATGAAACTTATGAATTTAGTGGTCCGCTGGAGAAAAAAAAGGTTGCCTAGTGATGTTCTACATAGTACGGAAGAATTATCCTCTATATTGTATACTATCGTCTATATAGTATACTTTCACCAATGAATCATGCATTTCTAATGAACATTGTTTCTTTATGATGTTTTCATGTAGCTATAATGTCTCTCAATGGTATGAAGAAGCAAAAAAAAATGTTAACTCGTAAAATTTTGTATAAAACTTTGGTGAAAGACTTTGCGGAAGATATTGGTGAAAGACATAAGCTTTGTGAAAGACTTTGGTGAAAGACATTGTGAAAGATATTGGTGAAAGACATAAGCTTTGTGAAAGACTTTGGTGAATGACTTTGCGGAAGATATTGGTGAAAGACATAAGCTTTGTGAAAGACTTTGGTGAAAGACATTGTGAAAGATATTGGTGAAAGACATAGCCTAAGCTTTGTGAAAGACTTTGTGAAAAACATTGTCAAAGATATTGGTGAAAGACATAGCCTAAGCTTTGTGAAAGACTTTGGTGAAAGACATTGTCAAAGATATTGGTGAAAGACATAGCCTAAGCTTTGTGAAAGACTTTGGTGAAAGACATTGTGAAAGATATTGGTGAAAGATATAAGCTTTGTGAAAGACTTTGGTGAAAGACATTGTGAAAGATATTGGTGAAAGACATAGCCTAAGCTTTGTGAAAGACTTTGTGAAAAACATTGTCAAAGATATTGGTCAAAGACGTAGCCTAAGCTTTGTGAAAGACTTTGGTGAAAGACATTGTCAAAGATATTAGTGAGTTATAGCTTAAGCTTTGTGAAAGACTTTGGTGAAAGACATTGTGAAAGATATTGGTTAAGAACTGGCCTAGCTTTGGTTGAAAACTGGTGAAAGACATTGTGAAAGATATTGGTGAAAGACATAGCCTAAGCTTTGTGAAAGACTTTGTGAAAAACATTGTCAAAGATATTGGTGAAAGACGTAGCCTAAGCTTTGTGAAAGACTTTGGTGAAAGACATTGTCAAAGATATTGGTGAAAGACATAGCCTAAGCTTTGTGAAAGACTTTGGTGAAAGACATTGTGAAAGATATTGGTTAAAGACATAGCCTAAGCTTTGTGAAAGACTTTGGTGAAAGACTTTGGTGATTGACTTTGTGTTTTTTTTAATGTTGTGTCTTCTCCCAACTCCCCTTTTAACAACGTTAGACAAATAGAGGGCAAATTCTCCCCAACCCGAGAACAGAATGAAGCACTTGTCATAAATATTGGCCAAGACTGGCAATACACACATATTCTTTTCTCTCACCTGTATATCAACCAAAACGATGTCCCCAAACTGTTCTGATTCCTTTGTGGCCAGGTCATTGTCGATAGGGTCATCGCTGACCTCCAATATAAAGATCAGCTTGACCTCCCCCGCCAACTGAAAATGAGCCCAGTCAAAACAATATTATAAAAAAATAAATAAATAACATTAGCCCGTGAAGGAAATATGTCACTTTCACCATTCAATTTTTTTTAAAGCAGCAATTTTTAGTTTATGGACGTTAACAATGGTTTCATCTCTTTAAACAAATAACATATACAATCTACAAAAAAAGCTGCCAAATTAATGAAAAACTTTTTTTTTAAATTTAGTGACTTAAGGATGATACAATTTAAGATCTTGAAAACATCATTGATAAAATACCAGGGAGTCTCAACTTATGTTAACTGCAGAAGGTTTGCGTGCTTGGGGCAGCCCACATAAAGAGATGGGGGTCTCTCCATAAAATGAAATATGAGATGAGCTTCATCCTCTCCATGGGATGACGTCGGTGTCTGTGTGCTTACCAATAGAAAACACACCTGCTTGTACCCACATACAAATACAATATGGCGATTCAAAAAAAACGATCATGGTATTAATAATTATCACGTTAAGAATACAATGATCAGACAGAGGCCGGATTAAGCAGCAGCAGGGGCATATAGCAAATGTTGCCAGGACGCCACGGATTTTGTAAGATAATAAAACTTTTATTTTACAAACTTAACAGTTTCCATGCCTCATTTTCGCGCCGTTCTGACAGTTATCTAATAATATAATAGCGATTTGGGTTCTGCGTTAAATTGAAAGTAAATAATTAATACAACAGTGTTCCAGTTTAAAATACAATCATGAAAAAAATCGGATCTGCCCGAAACCAAAAATAGCCTAGCCTACCAATCAAGCCTAAGGGGATATAACTCTATGCAAAGGTTTTGCAGGGTACAGCTGAGCTAGTATAAGTATAGATTCAAAGAACACTTATCTTTTACTTAGCCCATCTCTAGTCATAGTTTGCTCTACCGCATAACATAAAGTATATTAAAAAAAATAAGATGATATAGTTCTACAGTCGATCGTATGCCGCGGAAAAAAATTTGGGCTAATTCGTCCATATCCAATGCCCAATATCGAACTTCATAATTAATAAATCATGTAGACATTCACATTGTGATTGACCAATGTTTTTTTTCTAACTGGTGTGTCCTCGAGTTGACCACCAAACACTATTGCTACGCTTAGCTGACCCAGTAGCTTGAACAGGTAACCACCTTATATCTCAATGTAAACCTGCGTTTATGTCCCTTGGTGCACGACAGCACCAGCGCGTGACACAGCTACTTTCAATTAGGAATAGATGACCTCTGACCTGTCTTCTTGGCCACGGATTCCCTTTGGCCACACTGCCCCAGGTCTCCCGCACAACGTTCCGCTCGATCATGTGGCGGTGGTGGGTGTGGACGACTATAACCGCCAATGGGTTGCTGCCATCTGCACAAATCTGATTGGCTGCAATGAAGAAAACAGGTTTCATGTCCCAACGTTTTGTTTTACTGGGGACGAAAGCCTCGATCTGAACTGCAAGGTCCGGTCGTCCGTAGAAATGCTGAAAGCTGTGTTTCACCAACCTCTGGTAATTGTGTGTATCATCCTTTAAAATGGGGAAAAGAGGGAATGATTTGTTGTTGTTGCTAAAAATAGATATTTGACCCAAAAACATTCAAATTTATTTAACTTTTTCAAAGATACTACCTATCCTCCCTCACAGTGGCGTCGTGAAGAGAGGGCATCTTGCCCCGGGAGCTACCCACAAAGGGGCGCCAAATGGTATATTTTACATATAATATTATATGGTTTTCGAATGGGGGGAGGGGCGCTAAAAAGGTATTGTGCCCCGGGCGCAGGTTAAACTGCCTACGCCACTGTATCCTCAAGCTAATTAAGTTTTTCATACAAACTTAAATTGATGTTAAAAAAGTTTCATGCGAAAATAAGTTAAGATAATTAATTTGAAAAATAAGATAAAAAGTGGCACATCTTATAGAATGGATTACAACTCCGGATCGCACTTCCTCCCCCCACCCCCCGGGGGCCACCATACTACGCCACAGTTAGCCTTACCCAGAGCGCAATACTCGTTGAGACCACAGGTTTAAGTGCCCTGACGTTACTTATGCTTTGAAGAAAGCCACGGGCTTCCCCCCCCCCTCACTTTTCACAGTATCTAAAAACATCATTTAGTGAAAATACAAAAAAAAAAAAAAACCTTTACCCCCAGGTAGCTATTGTCCACTTCACATCGTGAGCAATCACAGTCCTGGCTGTCCTCCTCCTGCTCTTGCGGCGGGTCCCCTGCCTGTATCCTTTGCTGCTGCATCATCTGGGCACGGGCCTGGAGAAGGGAGGCGTGGTCCTTGAGCAGGCTGCCAAAGAAATTGTGGCTTTGTGGCATGTCCGGTTCGTCCTCGCTCAGTTCCCTGCCGTTTTGATATTGGCTGTAACCTAAACGGTGGCAGCATTGACAACAATGGGAAAAGCTTGGGTTAGTCCTCTTTGTATCTCATGGTATCTAGTACAATAATCTATCTATCTATCTATCTATCTATCTATCTATCTATCTATCTATCTATCTATCTATCTATCTATCTATCTATCTATCTATCTATCTATCTATCTATCTATCTATCTATCTATCTATCTATCTATCTATCTATCTATCTATCTATCTATCTATCTATCTATCTATCTATCTATCTATCTATCTATCTATCTATCTATCTATCTATCTATCTATCTATCTATCTATCTATCTATCTATCTATCTATCTATCTATCTATCTATCTATCTATCTATCTATCTATCCATCTATCTATCTATCCATCCATCCATCCATCCATCCATCCATCCATCTATCTATCTATCTATCTATCTATCTATCTATCTATCTATCTATCTATCTATCTATCTATCTATCTATCTATCTATCTATCTATCTATCTATCTATCTATCTATCTATCTATCTATCTATCTATCTATCTATCTATCTATCTATCTATCTGAACATTAAACGTTTGTCATTTGGAGAAAACAACGTAACATCATTCTCAGTTTAAAAACTCAACAAAGTAAACAAACAACCTTTACCCATGTGCATAAAATGGTACTGTAACACTATATTTTTGTATATAATGTTATGTACTTGTTGATGTAATGCTGCTCCAATGGATTGTTGATGTAATGCTGCTCCACTGTGTGTTCCTCTGCAGTGGAAGAGTCGGCCCTGCTAAACGAACTCAACAAACTAAACAAACAACCTTACCCATGTGGACTGCAGTGGAGGAGACGGCCCTGCTAAACGAACTCAAAAAACTAAACAAACAACCTTACCCATGTGGACTGCAGTGGAAGAGACAGCCCTGCTAAACGAACTCAACAAACTAAACAAACAACCTTACCCCTGTGGACTGCAGTGGAGGAGACAGCCCTGCTAAACGAACTCAACAAACTAAACAAACAACCTTACCCATGTGGACTGCAGTGGAGGAGACGGCCCTGCTAAACGCCAGGAACAAACCCAAGCTGACGGCCATGAGTGTCGGGAAAACAAGGTACTTCATGTTCCCACCGCAACATATCTGAGGGTATAACAGTTCAGTTATTGTAATATTTACATATCTGACCGCATGACAGTTCAGTTATTGTAATATTTGCATATCTGACCGCATGCCAGTTCAGTTATTGTAATATTTACATATCTGACCGCATGACCGGTTCAGTTATTGTAATATTTACATATCTGACGGTATAGCAGTTCAGTTATTGTTATCTTTACATATTTGACGGTATAGCAGTTCAGTTATTGCTATCTTTACATATTCGAGGGTATAACCGCTCAATTGTTATCTTTGAATATCTGAGGGTATGACAGTTCAGTTATTGTTATATTTACATATCTGACCGCATGACAGTTCAGTTATTGTAATATTTACATATCTGAGGGTATGACAGTTCAGTTATTGTAATATTTACATATCTGAGGGTATGACAGTTCAGTTGTTATCTTTGAATATCTGAGGGTATGACAGTTCAGTTATTGTTATTTTAACATATCCAAGGCCAACATAAATTTGAGCCCCCCGTTTTTTAATTCTATGTTTGTATAGGCCTACTACTCAACATTTTGGGGCCCCTTATTTCGCGAGGACCCTAGACCGTGGTCGGCCTATCTGTAAATCCAGCCCTGATATCATCCTTATAAGGGCAGGTAATAGTGCACCACCACATGACGGACAGCAGGCATCAGACTAATGAGACCAGTAAGCCAAGTACATCCGGCTCTCGATGAGAAGTTATCTCTTGGCCGAATATATATTATATAGAAGCTGTTACTTGTTGGTTGTATTAAGACTAAGCGATGCATTCAGGACCATATGATTAATTATGAGTAAAGATGCATTTTTAATTAAAAAAAATTGTGAGTTTAGCCAATAACAATGATATAAAATTGTACAAAGTACAGAGGCGGATTTAAAAGCGCGCGCTCGGGCCCGGTGCCCCAACTTGGGAAGGGCCCCATAAATCTCGAATTTCCATGGTGTCTTTTGTGTGTTTTTTAAAGGGGGTCGGATGTTTATCCCCCCCCCCCCCCCCCCGTGTCTCAACCGACCTGAATCCGCCTCTTTGAAAGCAACCTACTTACCGCTAATATAAAGCCTAGAGGGAAGGGAAGGGGTTCTGGCGGTGGTTTGGGTGTGATCTGATAACTGATGAGCTGCTTCGATTCACTGGACGAGGACGTCGTCGTCTTCTTCTCCATGCTACTTGTGGTAGTCGTTCTATTAGACACAGTGACTGCTATATCTGATGGGAGAAGTTTAAGTCTTATCACATGATGCAGTTTGTAAATTAATGGTTCACTTAATGGTATACAAACACAGTGTTTACTTCTAGCATCTATCAATCTATCTATCAAACTGTCTGTCTGTTTGTCTGCCTGTCTTTGTCTTTTTGCTTGGCTGGCTACCAAACCAACTTAAACCCAGCTGTTTCATTTCTTTCATGTTTAAACCGAAATATATAGCATTGCCATAAAAGGTTTAATTTAGAATTTTCTTATTTAGTCTCGTTTATCTGTCTTCACACTGAAAATTTTATTACTATGTAGTGTCTGGCCTTTAGTGAATAAGACAACATCTAAGCAGTAATGTTATCTGTTTATTAACCAGTTATAAATGTCTACAATGATTAGGGCTCGTTCGCAAATGACGTAACGCAAAAAACGACATTTTAGACCCCCTCCCTTCCCCCCCCCTTTGTTTTAAAGTGTCACAAATTTTTCACCCCCCCCCCATTATGTCACGTCACAAGTTAAAATAAATTAAAATACCTCAAATTACTGATTTATTTTTCTTTCGTTATTATTATTTTTTCGGAGACAATCATTCTTTTACATTTTCCCCATAAGGCATTCAGATGCTGAAAATTTCAATAGCTTCTTCTTCTTCAAAAGTAATAACTATCGAAATTTTTAAGATACAGAAATTTTCATAACGGTCAATTTTTCAAATTTCAAGTTGAGAAAATTCAACCAAATTTGGATTCTCTCATAGATAATTATTATTTTTTGTCACAATCTCACGTCCCCCACCTCCCCTGTCCACAAAATGTCACAAAATCCTAGAGCCCCCTCCCCCTAAGCGTTACGTCATTTGCGGAACAGGCCCTTACTTAATGGCGTTTGCCCACCCATAATGCCCCCATCCGCTTTTCGTGTGTTTGTGTTTGTATGGGGGAGGGTAAAAAAACTATCATCCATGTCTTCCCCATGCACTGCCACAGTCCCCCATGCTTTCAGTAACGAAGCCAGTGATTGTTCTGTTTCAAAAGGATGCATGCAGTGTCGTGTCTATTCTTTCCAGCGCAATCCGTATTTTTTGCCGCACCCCCTCCCTTTGATTAGAATTTTTTTTCTTTGATTCAAAATGGTGTAATCTAAAGCAGTGTCTTCCAAATTGTGGTACGCGTACTCCCGGGGGGGGGGTGAAAATTTCTCAGGGGTACGCGCTGCGCCAGGCTGAGAACATCGGATAAACATGCCCGGCTAAAGTTAAAACAATGAAATGAAAGTAAACCATGACTGAGAAAACAATGAAATGAAAGTAACCCATAACGGTGAAAACAATATATGCCAAATTAATTTTTTAATATAAGTACACAGTATTACGAAAAAAAGAGTTC
>JAGDYQ010000007.1:6356226-6412176 GCA_021962125.1 Bulinus truncatus
TTATATTTGAAAATTTAGTTTTGACAGGAGAAAAAAAACTATAGATGTCCGAAGTCAACATCAATAAACGAAATGTTTGACAGTGTATTTTTGTTCTACATGTATCTAGTCACTGACACCCATTGTGAGGAAATGTTTGACAGTGTATTTTTGTTTTCCCATGTATCTAGTCACTGACACCCATTGTGAGGAAATGTTTGACAGTGTATTTTTGTTTTCCCATGTATCTAGTCACTGGCACCCATTGTGAGGAAATGTTTGACAGTGTATTTTTGTTCTACATGTATCTAGTCACTGACACCCATTGTGAGGAAATGTTTGACAGTGTATATTTGTTCTACATGTATCTAGTCACTGACACCCATTGTGAGGAAATGTTTGACAGTGTATTTTTGTTTTCCCATGTATCTAGTCACTGACACCCATTGTGAGGAAATGTTTGACAGTGTATTTTTGTTTTCCCATGTATCTAGTCACTGACACCCATTGTGAGGAAATGTTTGACAGTGTATTTTTGTTGTCCATGTATCTAGTCACTGACACCCATTGTGAGGAAATGTTTGACAGTGTATTTTTGTTGTCCATGTATCTAGTCACTGACACCCATTGTGAGGAAATGTTTGACAGTGTATTTTTGTTCTACATGTATCTAGTCACTAACACCCATTGTGAGGAAATGTTTGACAGTGTATTTTTGTTTTCCCATGTATCTAGTCACTGACACCCACTGTGAGCAGCGAGAAACGTTACTTCATTTCTGTGCCAGACTTGGTCTAAAACAGCTGGCCGACTTCCTCTTGAACCAGCCCGGCAGTCAGGACGCCGTCCGGCTATGCAACAAACACGGGGAGCTACCCTGTACGCTGGCTCGACTCAATGGATTTCATGACCTGGCTGAGATGATTTCTGGGTGAGTAGAATCACGGCACTAGCTAGATGGCATTTGCCTTTTCCACTCTTATCTAACCATCCTTTAATCTGTGGGATTATCTCTTAGATACCACAAACCACTTTCATCCCCACCATAGCTGATAGTGCAATGGCTATGGAGGCACCACGAGGGACATGGCTGGAACTTTCACCATGACTTGAGCAATAGGATTTAGAACCCATAGCCCTTAGAACGAGAGTTAATTGCTTTACCGCACAACGCTCAACCATCCCGTCCCTCCCATCTTTTAATGGTATCATTCATTAAAGCCGCGGTTCTGTACGTGTATCCCAAGCCCAAGTCTTTCTTCAGAAAGGTATGCCCAATACTTCATAACAATAAGTACATTACATTTATTCGCGAACTTACGTGTGAGGGGTACTGTGGAGAAACAATATAGTCAGAGTTTGATGACGCAATTTGGTAGGCTCCGCCCACCACAGACTCTTATGGCGTCATTCCGCCATCTGGCTCTGTAGTTTATTCCCAGTTATTGTGTATACGTCATTTTGGTAGAAATGACGTATACTACAACCGACAGTGGGGAGGGAGCACGTGCTTTATTTTAGCTGTTGTGAAATCAATCTAGTCATGGGCATCGTAGGATGCGGATGCATGTTGTGAAATGAGTCTAGCTTTGGGCATCGTGGTATGCGGATACATGTTGTCGTTTTATCTAGACAGTAGTTATTGTACTTCTCCTTAGTTCACCATTATATTTCAGTTCATGTTTATTCAGTTATACTAAATAATTAAATATTATTATTGTTACTTTTCAACTGGCGTCGACTTCGTTAATTAATGTTGTTGACTGAAATTGTAACATCTACTACATCTGTGGGGTAAAGTCTCGAAAAGATTGAGAGCTGCTGCATCAAAGTCATATGTACGTCATTCAATAAGGTCATGTGTACGAATGGGATACTCAACTCTTGAACATATAAACCTATGTTGGCCTAATGCTTAGAATGTATTGCGGCTTTTAATAAACCTTTTTTTTTCCTATGACTTTATTAATGACTATTGTTCACTAAATACTTTAAAAATTGACTATAGTGCGGCTGTATTTCATAAGGGGGGGGGGGAGAATGGTGTTCCGATGCTTGGCCACTCCTTGGTATACTATTGAATGGGACAGTATTTATAGGACCTTCTTGTTTTGACATCCCACCGTAGCCAAGTGTGTGCAATGAGGCACCAGGGAAAGAGTAAATCTATGGGGGGACTGGACTGGCTGGGACTGGAACTTGTAATCTGTGTCACACAGATTTTACTCATAGCATAAGCTCCACCAAGACCTTTAAATAGCTGAGATGACATCATTGAAATTCTTCATTGCCTTCCTGAACTAACACTGTAAAGACAAATAAATTGAGGCCTCGGCATTTAAAAGATGGATAGGTGCAGTTGTTCTTTTACTACCTAAAAGTAGGTCTACACTCTTGTCAAAAAACACAAGACAACGCCACTGAGAAGCTATGTTCTTTTCTTACCAAAATCTCCAGTACCACTCGCTGCCTAGCAGCCGCGTGTTTTAAACTGTTTGCCATGAAATTGGAATTAGCGTTAAAACAAAATCGATTTTTCTTATTAAAGTCCAAACGATGTTTCATTGATTTTCATCCGTATTTCTCCATAAAAAAATGTTTTTATTTTCTTCCGAAAATAGTTTAGATGCTATTAACTTTTGTGATTTTTTTCTTTTCTTCTTTTCTTTATCATGATGCCGTCATATTTTTTTTTCTTTCATGTTTTTCATGCGAGTCTATGTGTGTTGATTTTTTTTTATATATCGTGAGTATTTTGGATGACTGGTTCCAGAAAGTTCTAATCTTCCAGACAAAACCATATGGAAGTGGCATGTTGAGTTTGCTTGGTTGAACCAAACTAAAACTTGGCACATCAAATTTACTTTTGACAAATTTGACGTATAGGTGGGGATGGGGGGGGGGGGCTTTATCATCATCGTTAGTTCAAAGGTATTTTTATTTTTTTTTCGCTGAAGTCAATTTTTAAAAAAAATAAATAGTAGTCACAATTATTCTAGACTCGACCATTTGTTTGTTAGATTAATTTTTTGTTTTTGAAATAATTATTTGACCCACTGCTTATTAAACACATTTGAAGGGTTACCAAATGATTTGATATACACACATTGTGTAGTTTCACTGGCTGTGACATCGAGGTCCTATCTCTATGAAACAAAACTGTGTTCATTATCAAATCTGCATTCAAAATGTAAACACCTGAGAGTTTTACCTTACATGAATTCATCAATTCGTTCCATGTCCCATGAGATATATGCGTTGATATAAGTCTCGGGCATTTGTTAAGTACATTGGCACAGCTGTATAGTGACTATACTACCCTTAAGATCTTATATTGTAATCTTACTACGTTTGTTTTTGAAATTTATATTTGAAAAAAGATCTGTTGAAATGTCGCCCAAGCATATTTTTTTTTGGTTACCTCTTAAACTGTGAAATATGCCATCCTGGTATTTGATAAGTGTGTCATTAGCCCTAGTCATTAGCTGCAGGCTAGACAAACATTGTAGCCCCTTGAGCTTGTGGTTTTTTTTTTCTAAGCTAGCATGGCGGAATGCTTTTGGTATGGATTCATAATATACAACAATTGTAGTATTTGTGTCACATTAACAATGGAGGTATTTTTGTCATATTTATAATTGCAGAAGTAGTAGTAGTAGTAGTAAGCGTCCGTCCATCTCGGAAGATGACGGTAGCAGGATTTGGAATTGCTCAGCAGACCAATCCTGGATCGACAGACTCTACCGCAGTGACCACAGTTGAAGCTGGATGTAGGGTTGAGGGCCTGTTTCTGCTGTGTTATCTTCCTTTTTTGTCTTTTTATTTCCAGCTGTTGGTTGCGTAGTTGTTCTCCATTTAAGATGCCTTTGTGAACGGCCTGTCGCCACCCGTTCCGAGTGTATCTGAGGGGGACGTATCAGTGATTTTGCAGTATCTGTCATATTTACCATTACATTATTTGTGTCTTATTTGGTAGGTAATTTTTTTTTGGGAATGCAGTTCATTTGAGGATTAAAATTTGTTTGTCAGTGATGAACTTTATTTGTTTCGCTGTTTCAACCAACTATGAATTCACGTGATTGAAATTGGGCATAGACTTTATGAAACAAAATGCTATCAGTGTTGCCACTTACGTCAATAAACACAAGCTTGATCGTCTTTACCCTAGGCATTGTTGCCAAACGATGGGGGAGAGTTCGTGTGCTCTTGCTGGCTTTGCTCGTTTTTTTTTTTACCATTGTTTACATTCTCTTCAAAACAAAGTTCTTCCTCCACCGAACCTCCTCCCAAATCAATCCACATGGGAAGAGGGGGAAAAAAATTCCGTTACGTCGTCGTCGGTGAGTAAAAAAAAAAAGATTGATTGTTGCCTGCGCCTTAAATGACCACTGAGTGAATCCATCTGAACGTTGGCCGGTCAGCTAGAAATAATCTGGCCATCCTTCAGCATCCCGGACTGGGGGGGGGGGACGATGTATTGGTTACATGTGAACACTGAGACGTCTGTTGAACGTGGGGGGGGGGGGTGGGGGGGGGATTAACTCAGCATTGTTCGGCCTCTCTTGACGATTGCTCGGTAATTAAAGTGAAAGTCCGTCTCCCCCCCCCTACCCCTTTTCCTACATACTAATCACTCAACTAGTAGAAGGCCGGCTAATCGTTTGTGCTCGGTTTATATCGGTGATATCTTACCGTAAATACGAGGTGAAAGGACGAGATCTGTGAACAGGGATGTATGAAACAGGAAGTGTAATAAATGTCAGTCTCACACAACTGTTGTTTAAAAAAAAAGAAGTAATCTCTGTAAACTACACAGAAATTCAGTTGATTTCTAGTTTATTTAAGAAGTGTTTACTGGGCCAGTTTATAGACGCTATCTGCATTGAGATTCTCCTCGTTTAAAAAAAATATTGAACGGTCCAATTAATGCATTAAAATGAAAACTTTGATTCCCATGGGTGTAGGAAAATATAGTAGCTGTCTAGACGAGTCTAAACCAGTTGTTCTGAAAATGCAGACTACTAGACATGATTAAGTCATGAACTTGTTCATGTTTGAACGCATGGTATTGTGTGCAATAATGGTCACTGACACACACACAAACACACACACATAAACAAACACACATACACACACACACACACACACATATATATATATATATATAATTATATTTATATATATATATATAAAACTAGCCCATTGGGAGCCGCACACATCTTATCGAAGAGCCACATTTGGTCACTTCTGTACTAGTTAATAGATTTTGACAGTTGCCACACAAAAACTGATCTAGCCATCGATCTGCGCTGTATTCAAAATTCATATTTTCAAAATCAAGAACTAAAAAAAAAATCTGCCCTTTTTTTTTCTCGAACATGATTGATTTTTAAATTAGATAAACTAGAATAACAACTGGGCAGTTGAAACAATAGCTCGAGAACCCCTGGTCTCTACATTGTTTGCCTCCCAGGAGGTCATCTTCTAATTAGACATGCCCTACGTCACTCTTTCTCTCTCTCTCGAGATTTTTTTTTGTTTGGCTACCTGAATAAATTGGACGGCTAATGGCAATGCATGTCTACATCTGCACGGCTTGTATTGTTGGGACTTTATAGCGCATTTATTCGGGGAATACATCTTTAGGCGATGACTGATTATTGACGATATACAGTTATACACGGGCACAAGTTGTATTGTTGATGTTTTGAATACTATATACAGATATACACGGGCACAAGTTGTATTGTCGATGTTTTGAATACGTTAATTTAGATACACGCGGACACAAGTTGTATTGCAGGTGCTCTAAATACCTTGGTTTAACGCCGAGTCCCGATTTCGTTCGATTTCTAAGTGGCACCTGTTCAACCGAACGAGGAAATTACTGCTTGAATTCGGCGGATTTTTTTGGCGACATTTCTGTCTACACGAGTGCGTTGAACATTATCTATGCTGTTTATACTTTGTATTGATGCACACCTCAGAACTCGGCCAACTTGTATTGATGCACACCTCAGAACTCGGCCAACTTGTATCGATGCACACCTCAGAACTCGGCCGACTACAACCAGTAGAATCTATTCAACTGAATGAAACATGTGGATGAATCCAACTACAAACAGTAGTACCTATTAAACTAAATGATACTTGTGGATACATTCGGAGGATACATATTTTTTTGTGAGAGAAATCTTATCTTGTTCATTGATAAGGATTAAAACGGGGATTTCTTTGTTGTGGTCTTATTATCGCTGGTGGTGAACTGATATCATGATCGTTAGCGTGCGTGCATCGATACTCATCTTCTGGTTGACCGCATGACCATTAGTGTGTTGATATCGATGCTCATCTATTAGTTTATCATGTGGTCAATGCAAGTCGATACTCGTTCCGTTAGTTGATTGTAAAAATACCATTACCGAATGTCCGTATCGATGTTCGTCTATTAGTTTATCCTAAGATCGTTAACGTCAGTCGTATCGATACTCATCTGTGAGTTGATCGTATGACCATTAGTGTGCCTGTAACGATGCTCATCTATCATGCCCTCCCCAAAACTTCTTTAATCTTCCATTTCGGTTTCCTTCCTCATTTAAGTCCCCCCTCCCCTTCCACCCCCACATCCCTTTCCCCGCCACCCTCTGGTTCTATTGATTGAGCAACTCTCCCCTCGCTAAAAAAGTGTTTTCTGTGGAGAGGATTTGTTGTCTCTAGAAGAGTTCTGGTCGAATTGATTTTGTCTCTTAAGCACATTGTTTTTGAGCGTGAACTAACAAAACCGGACGTATTGCTTCGTTTGATTTCGGGTTTTAAAATGTTCACGGAATGGCCAGCAGTGGTATATAAAGTAGTTTTTTTGTTTTGTTTGTTGTGATACAATTAATCAACGTTTAAAAAAAAAATAACACAACAACAACTAACAAAAAAGTGACTGAACCGCGGTGAGGTTGGAGGGGTGTGTGTGCAAATATCTCCTTGTATGATTGTTATCAGGTTCTAGTCGTATCCCAGTGTGTGAGAGTCGTGGTGGTGGCTATTGATAGCATTCACCTGTTGATTTGGAATTTACAAGGTTTGGATTTTTTATGATATGATCGGGGTGACATTTGTTTTTTTTTTGTTTATTAGCATCGTTGAAATGAGTTGATAATGCCAGAGCCTGTTTTCGCTGGATTGTTCTCTGTTGTTTAGAAAAAAAAAATCTGCGACAGCACCGGGAACGTTAAGTCTGTAGCGTAGATCAGTCTTGGCTGCGTACATGCACTTTTTAAATTGGACCGTCATTTGATTAGGGTCGTCCAGCCAGTGTAGTTTTGACTTTACAGTCATAGGACACGACACTCGTGATTATTTCTTTGTATAACTGAAGTAAGTATTATAATTATTAATTGAGTTTATTTTAATATCTGGTTCAGTTTGCTGCTGTTGGTTCTCATTGCCCGTTAATCCACAAATCTGAATCATCTATTTTATTATTATAACTAGCTGTACCCTGCCCTGCAAAACCTTTGCATAGAGTTATAATCCCTTAGGTTTGATCAGTAGGCTAGTGTCATGGTACAGTTGTGTGTAGAATTATATGAACCATGTACATGAATTGAGTTTCTCATTATAAACCAGTTCATACAATATAACATCCTTTACAGCTAGGTTATTTTTGGTTTCGGACAGATCCGATTTTTATTCATGATTTTTATTACTAATGTTTACGTGTGACGATTTTAAACTGGAATACTATGGTATTAATTCTTTACTTTCGATTTAACGCAGAACCCACACCGCTATTATTTATATGCTAGCTGTACCCTGCAAAACCTTTGCATAGAGTTATATCCCATTAGACTTGATCGTCAGGCTAGGTTATTTTTGGTTTTGGGCAGATCCGATTTTTTCATGATTGTATTTTAAACTGGAATAATGTTGTATTATTCCTTTACTTTCGAATTAACGCAGAGCCCAAATCACTTAAATCTATATTATACTATTTTTTTTTTGTTGTAGATCGTTGATAATACACTCGTAAAATATCTACTTCACATTAGTCTGTGCAGTGATTGATATACTGAAGTTTTTCATTGAGGTTCTTTAACCTGTATAGCTAGTTGATGTTTCGTCAACAGATGGGTGCGTGCACAAGTCTCGTAGGTACATTAGTTAAGAAGGTGTAAACTTTAAAATTATAACACGTTTTCTCGAAACAAAATCACCCGGGACATACACATAAAATAAAAATATTTTTTTTTTTCGAATAACAAACAGAACAGTGGTGGGGGGGGGGGCACTCACATTTGCACACGCCGTCCGGGGAAACACATCTTATGTGCACACCGCCGACTTCTGTTTAGCACAAGACAATATAGCTACCATAGCAGCACTGACTGATATAATTATTGATGTGTGCGCACAAAGAGATTTTTTAATTTTGGCTCAACTCACCGGTTTGGCAGCAGACGAATTTGTAGGTGGATCGCGAACAAAGAATATATATATATATTTCCTTTAATTAATTTTAGTTTTTCTCTGCTGTTGGGTCGCGAAAATTAAAAAAAAAACAACAACAGTTGTCAAAGATGGGCCGCGAAGTGTGAACGTTTTGATGACCACTGCTCCAATAGAACTGCACTGACCCTTATAGTCATATGTCTAATGTAGATCTGGAAAGACGGATGTGTGTGGGGGGGGGCGTGGTGTCTATTCGCATCCGTTCAGCAGCACAATGACTTACCGCTCTGATCAAGTGGACATTATTGTATTGATCTCAAGTGATTGGCCATCTCGTTAGTTTTACTTGGGGGGGGGGGGGGTCAGTGGAAAACATATTTCGTGGATGGCCGTCGTTGACTGGACCTAATTAGCCAGGCTACACGAAGCAACAAGTTTAGGGAGTATTGGAGGTGGTCTCGGGAGGGGGGCAGAGGGCTTAAATTTTTGTCCTCTAGTGAAAAGAATTGAAGCCAATTGCCCAGAAGCTGACTTAGTGAATGGCCGCCTGACAGCTTGTAGCGACATTCTTTTTTTTTTGTATCTTAACATTCCCAATGACGGCTTGATTGGTTCTGTGTACAGCCGCATCCTCCCCGCCACCCACAACTTGTTAACTAGTTAAGGCGATGCTTGTACCCAGAGATGGCAAAGGGGGGGGGGGTGCTGCGGATGATGGATCTGTCGTTCATTTTTCATCTAGTTAACGCTGTGGTCAATAGTTGACTGTTGTGGTCTTGTGGTTAGTTAATAGCCAGTGTTCACTGAAGGCTGTTGTTGTTGTTGTTGATGTTGTCATTAGCCCTGGTTGACTCGCTGACTGAACGGAATCTAATCTATTGGAAAACACAGAGAACTATTACTTGGCAACACTCGCCAGCACAGGGGATTTTAAATATTTTGTCACCACTTGCATATCGATACATCTTAAGTCCATGCCATAAAGTGGCGTGTCACAACTGCCTGGGTCGAGCGACCGGACAACTAGTCAAGAAAACAAGAAGATTTGTCGCAGAAAAACTTGATGGAAGTTACGAATATATATATATATATATATATATATATATATATATATATATATATATATATATATATATATATATATTAATATGAGCAGTAAACAAATACTTTAAAAAAAAGTTTAAAGAAAATGAGTCGGGTCGCGAAGTTAAAATTTCTTTCTAACTCCAGTGAAGTGAGTAAACTTTGAGAAATGTGGAACAAAAGCAAACAGACAAAAAAACTTTCATCTAGAAACCTTAATTAATTTTCTTTTAATCTTTTAGAACTTATTTTTAAAAATATTTGGATTAATGAGTTCATTTGTCTGAGAAATGAACAAAAAAAAAGTCCAGACGAAATTGTGTGAGAGAATAGTTTAAAGCAATTAATGTTGCCTGCATCTGCATTGGTTGTTTTGATTCAGGGCAGTCTCTCTTCTCTCTCTCTCTCTCTCTCTCTCTCTCTCTCTCTCTCTCTCTGTGATGTATGTTTTGTTTTGATGTTGAGTCATTCCAGACCATTAGATGACACACTGACCATGGTCAAGGGGGAGGGGTGGGGTCAGAGTGTTGCCATCCCAAGTATGTGTGGTTGCTCAGTGGCATTGGGTTTATATTTCAACTGGGTTTCGACTTCATCTGTCTGTCTATCGCCTTCTTCATGTTGATTGAAAGTCACCTGTTAGTTGTGCATTTATGACATTAACCGCTGTTCCACTCTTGCGTGGACACACGTGGACATTAAGTAGTGCGAATAGGATTAATGAGCTGTTCATTTATCAGCTGTCCTGTGGTGTTGTCAATTATTCCTGGCGTTTTAGTGGTAGAGGAAACATTCGTGTGTGAAATGTATAAATGTTCACCGCATTGTGTTGTTAATCGGAGTATGTTTTAAAGTTTTCGGTGCCTGGATTGGTTCGTTGGTCTTCCTTTGTTGTCATTTATTCCTCATTGAGTATCTACATTACTGCTTCATTTGAATTCGTTGCTGAGTTTAGCATTTCTGGGATTTTTTTTTCTTCCACAAATGTGATGGCCTAGCCTTATGATGTTATGTGATGACCGTTGTTTGCTTAGCCTATACATACACATACAAGTATATTCGATGACCATTTTTTTTTACTAAAATATACGGACATACTTGTGAATCTCGTCCCTATATATCATACACATGACCAATAATGCGAGTTCCTATTCCCCTATTCACCCTATGGAGACTTGATTAACCAGTGGGCTAGATTAACTTGTAATAGAATAACATACATTTTTGAAAAGGTAACAATGTTAACATTGTCCAACAAATGACCTCATCCAAAGAAATGTCGTTGTAGATCATAACGCAATTGGTCTCATTACAAAAGGAGAGCCGTCTGCTAATTTACAAACAGCTCACACGTCTTTAGGCTCCAAATGTAATATCTTTTTTTTTATTAACATTGTACAAAAACACACACATACACACACATGACCCCCAGTGTTTCCCAAAACTTTTTGCGTGCTGTGCCCCACCGAAGCCTGTTGTCAATCGCTGTGAAGTTTTGAAATGGCCAACACACATTCTAAATAATTTTTATATTTTCTTAACTTTGCTAAAATATTTACACACATACGGCACTTTTAAATTTTCAGCGAGCGTGGAAAGTTTACGTGCCCGCTTTGTTAGACAAAGTTAAACTTCGCGTACAAATGACCCAACTTGACCGCGTGCTGTTTATATTTCTGCGTGACGTGTAGATGAGACCCGCCTTCTGTAGCACAGAATATCATCCAGCGTGTCTGTAGCACAGAATATCATCCAGCGTGTCTGTAGCACAGAATATCATCCAGCGTGTCTGCAATCAAATTTAATCTAGTTCACTTTACCTATTAGATGAAATGTATTTTATTTAAGTGTATAAATACCAAAACAATCTCTATTTATTTTGACCAGTGTGTCCGTGTTTATAAAAGCGTACATAAACAAAGCACACAAATAACATTCATAGAAAATATATTGGAATCGCTGAAATTTTCAAAAATACCTCATTGCCTACTGAACCATCAAATGTTGCCCCTCGGTGGGGGGGGGGGCTGTGCCCCACGTTAACACCCACCGGTGTAAGCAGTATACTTATATGCTTATCATAAACACATTACTTGTATGTTTTTTTTCTTTCTAGAGGACATTAATCATAACAAGGTAATTTCTGAAACTAATGTGGTTAATTTTTCGCTTCTGCAATTATCTCCCTTTGAGAAAGCAGTAAAAAAAAAAACAAGCAATTAAGCCTGTTCCATTCTGGACACAGGACGTGTTAGCGCATTTTCATGTTATGTATCAGTACGTTTGTTATCTTTCAGTAAATATTTGTAAATTTTGGAAATGTTTATAAATTCAATTGTGTAATGCATATATCTGAAAAAAGATATTAAAAGGACGTTTCTTTATATTTGAAAACAAAATTATTTTCTCTTAAATCTAACTACAGGTGGTTTGTGGTCACTGAAATAGGACTCATAATTGAAACATTCTAAATTGTAGTCATTTAATCGTCCGAAAATTCCGTCAATTGTTGTTTTATATAAAGTACGGGAAGTAAGTCATGTTGAATAACTGTTACAAAAATAAATAATGATTACGCCCCTTTGATTAGCTTTTATTATTTATATTTAAAATATAAGCAAAACGGTACATAAAAAACTCTTATATTTTGGCCCTGAGAGGTCAAATCGCGAAATGGACTTATGATGTACACTTGGCAGGCCAAGACCTACACAATGATATATACATCATGGGTCTAGGACTTATGGTTGCTGAGATATAGGGCGGTCCATTATTAATATAGCTTACATAGTAAAAAACGGTACTTTATAAGGCCCCTATTACGGCCCTGAGAGGTCAGATCGCGAAATGGAAAAAAGTCATTTCTTGGCAGGCCATGACCTACAAAATGATATATACATCATGGGTCTAGGACTTATGGTTGTTGAGATCTAGGGTGATGACGGACGGACAGACAGACAGACAGACAGACAAAACGGGGACAATAGAGCATTTTTTTTCGAAAATGCTCTAAAAAATAGGCCTGTTATTTTGTCGTTGATTTGAGAGAAAAATTCATTCTGTTTATCTACCCCTGGAAATTCTTGCGTCAGTAAGGGAGTGCTGAGTTATTCTCTTCTGTTCAACTTGTGTGTTTGTTTGTAGTCCTGCGACCAATTTTTGATTATATTGACCTATTACCAAGCCTGGTCCCCCCTCCCCCCCAATCTATCGCCACAGTGATCTTAAGAAAAAAAATTTCAAATTAAGTCTTACTCCATCCTTCGTTCCGTCCCTGGTTAAATTGAATGTCTTTATTGACAAAGTTATGTTTGAATGGGTTCACTGACAGACCCTTTATAGAGATGGAGATCTGTGGGTGGGGAGAGAGCAAGATTGGTGTTTTCCTTCACTTTGTTTATAGACATACACCACCCTGGAGACGGTCCTGGGCGAACTAGACTGAGACCCATACATTACAAGATACTTTACATGCAAGCTGTGTTATTAGCGATTGTCTTTACATAGATCGGTATACACAGACCTGTTATTAGCGATTGTCTTTACATAGATCGGTATACACAGACCTGTTATTAGCTATTGTCTTTACATAGATCGGTATACACATCTGTTATTAGCGATTGTCTTTACATAGATCGGTATACACAGACCTGTTATTAGCGATTGTCTTTACTACTCTTTACATAGATCGGTATACACAGACCTGTTATCAGCGATTGTCTTTACATAGGTCGGTATACACAGACCTGTTATTAGCGATTGTCTTTACTACTCTTTACTAGGGCTGTACCGGATTGTAATTTTTAGATCCTGCAGGAATCGGAACCGGAATCGGATTTAATATTTGAATCCAGCCGGAATCCGAACAGGAACCGGATTTTACCAAATTAAATAGTAACTCTTCCGAACGAAGTAGTAAGTTCTCGCCTAACATAAAAAAGATATAAGAATGAAAAATAGAATAAAAATGTTAAGTTATAGATAGCAACAAACAGTATTAACCATTTAGATCTTGGAGAATATGACTAAAATTCCTTCCCCGATCTTGAGTTAAGAAAGATAACTCTGTCAAAATAACAGGTTCTTTGTTTTAAAAATTTATTTTAATAAAGCTTACCTAATTTAACTTGATTTCTATTACAATCAGACAAAGAAATGGGTAACATATCTTATGTTACATGTTATGTATCAGTACGTATGCTATCTTTCAGTAAATATTTGTAAATTTTGGAAATGTTTATAAATTCAATTGTGTAATGCATATATCTGTAAAAAAAAAATTTATAAAGACGTTTCTTTATATTTGAAAAAAAATTATTTTCTCTTAAATCTAACTACAAGTGGTTTATGGTCACTGAAATAGGACTCATAATTGAAACATTCTAAATTGTAGTCATTTAATCGTCCGAAAACTCCGTCAATTGTTGCATAGCTCTGATACTTTCAATTAAACTCAGAACACAAGCTTACTATTTCATTTGATGAGTTTCTTAATAAATCTTGGTGAAACTACGTGCTGCAGTATTTCGCACCAAATGAGCGGGCTATTGAACGTACAAGGTGTATATAGAATATATAAGCCCCTTAGGAGCCCTGAAGCCCGGCCCTCAGAGGTCCTATCGCGAAATGAACTTTTGATGTACACATGGCAGGCCAAGACCTACAAAATGATATATACATCATGGGTCTAGGACTTATAGTTGCTGAGATATAGCGCTCCTTTTTTAATTTAGCTTATATAGTAAAAAACGGTACTTTATAAGGCCCCTATTACGGCCCTGAGAGGTCAGATCGCGAAATGGAAAAAAGTCATTTCTTGACAGGCCAAGACCTACAAAATGATATATACATCATGGGTCTAGGACTTATGGTTGTTGAGATCTAGGGTGTTCACGGACAGACGGACAGACAAAACGGGGACAATAGAGCATTTTTTTTTTCGAAAATGCTCTAAAAATTTGCAGAAAAATAAATTATTGACCTATTTTTAAACTGTAAACAAACAAAAATAGATCGTTGTTTTCTCTTTAAAGAAGTTAAACTTTTGTAGCTTAATATAGTTTAAAGAATACACTGAATCAAAAGTAGCGGAAGGTAAGGTGTCATATGACTACTACTAGACTAAATACGATTCAAATCTTCCTTTTTAATATATTTTTACTTACATACAGAACTAAAAGCGATCGACGTTATTGTAGTTTAAAAAATTAAAGGAAGTTATTGTTTTAATTTAATTGTATAGCGCTAAATATTTCAAAATTATGTTGGGCTAAAAAAAATTCTTACAAATTTCAAACAACAAAGAAATCCGGCTTAAATCCGGCACATTTTATCCGGAGCCGGAATCGGAACCGGATTTGTTAAAACTGCCGGAATCCGGCTTAACAGGAACCGGAATCGGATTCCGGTACAACCCTACTCTTTACATAGATCGGTATACAAAGACCTGTTATTAGCGATTGTCTTTACATAGGTCGGTATACACATCTGTTATTAGCGATTGTCTTTACATAGATCGGTATACACAGACCTGTTATTAGCGATTGTCTTTACATAGATCGGTGTACACTTATCTGTTATTAGCGATTGTCTTTACATAGATCGGTATACACACTGTACGAGTTGGACGATACAATCTTACCTTTTTTTTTTAAGTTCCTCTTTCTTCGCTCTTTTTATCTTTTTCATTGTTTCATACACATGATGGGGGGCGGATAGGTGGTCGTGTGGTATAGAGCGCTCGACTGTCGACGGGAGAGTCCTGGGCTCGAACCTCAGTGAGAACCTTTGGATTTGTTCAGGTCTTGGTCTAAGTCCCCCAAGTCCACCCACCTTTAGATGGGTGCCTGACTATAAGTTGGGGGTAGGGGGGGGAGGGAAGGCGGCTGGGCATTGTGCTCACCACACAATCCCTTTACATGCTGAAATTACTGAAACAGATGAATTCTACACTTCATCGGCCCAGATGAGCCCTATAGAGGCTTTGGGAACTTATCATACACATGATAACATACACATGATAACATACAAGCTCTGACATTGATAAATGTGCAATTTATTTAAAAATTACATAGGCCTACATTATTCTGACCTTTTGGTACAGAAATAATATACCTCCCCCATCCCCGGCCCCGAATGGGTTAAAATAGCTGCTAGCTGAAGGTTTGCAATTAACACCTGTACCTATCCTGTCCTATTGCCCGGGTACAAACGTTATATTTGCACCCTTACCCCATCCCACCCTTACCCCACCCGGTTAAGAACCAAAAGTGATACATGTGTCACAATTGAGAGCGAAAATTGAAAGAAATCATTGATTGCTGCTGACATGCAAATTAGTTATGATTGTGTCTAATTATAAATTATGTATATTTGGTCAGCTGACATTTTAAATTGTCTTTAAAAGAATCGTATTTTTTTTTTCACTTTCAAGCATAATTACCAACACTATATGCAATGTTTGAGTCAGTCAGTGATCATATTATGTTTCATTGATTAAGAAATATAGTTCTTGATCCATCTCATTTTGAAATTCGATCGCTCCAACCCAGCAGAGCCAATCCTTATGTACGGACTGTCACGTTGAACGTGAGTAAAATGAGTGCATCTTATACACATTGGACAGTATTCCGATCAAAGTAATGGTGTAGATGAGTGCATCTTATACACATTGGATCTTATACACATTGGGCAGTACTCCGATCAAATTTATTGTGTAGATGAGTGCATCTTGTACACATTGGACAGTATTCCGATCAAAGTAATTGTGTAGATGAGTGCATCATATACACATTGGACAGTATTCCGATCACATTTATTGTGTAGATGAGTGCATCTTGTACACATTGGACAGTATTCCGATCACATTTATTGTGTAGATGAGTGCATCTTTTACACATTGGGCAGTACTCCGATCAAATTTATTGTGTAGATGCTTTGCAAACTCTGAAGAGAGTCATTCTTGGTTCCAACTTCCAAATAATCTTTAATCGATCATAATATTTCGACTACCGAAAATCTACTTCTTAAACATCCCATTTTGTCTGGTGTTTGCTGTCATATCTTCAATGAGATGATTTCACAGTTTTTATTTGCCATCATCATTTTTTTTTGTTAAAGAAGTAATTTATATGGCTTCGTATTCTTTAACCCAATATAAAATTTAGCCGTCACTCAGAGGCTGCCTCCCGAGTGGTTTCAACCCCCCCCCTCCCTTAAACCCCCCCTGGCAATGTACTTTTGATTTTAAATGAAATGTGACAGGCAACGTTCATTCAGCCAGTCCGGACTGTCCCACGGACAGGGTTCATTCATTCGCTATTATTTTTGTCGACTCTTATGAAATCTCACTTACATTTATTATTGGAAACAGCACGCTGGTCAATAAGTCTGGCCGTCTGACCCCTTTATATTTACATATATAAAAACCGTATGTCTGTATGTTTACAGTTTATCCCTTCAATTAAACTATTAAACCATACAATATTCTAGTGTTTGCCAGAAACAACTTATTTCTAACGGCTTCTCTCTCCACTTGCTGAATATAGATGCTTTGGTAAATTTTCTCCCTTTAAAGCGAGTAATCCCTCCCCCCCCTCCCCTTTCTCCCTCGGCCCGTCATTCAATCAGCCACTATCCCCCCCTCCACCACCACCATCCTCTCGCCTATTGTCTGGTGGTGTGTGTGCCTTCCCTTCTGTCTTGACCTCCGTTTCAGCAAGATGATAGCAAAGGCTGATTTCCTCTGTTGGCCGGTCCAGGGTGAGTGATGATGCATTTAGTGGAGCTCTTTTCACTGCTCCGATGTCTGGGGCTGTCACGTGGATGTGAGCCCCTGAGCTTACGGTCTGTCTACTAGAGTGGTGGTGGCCACTTGTCTCCTCTCTTTCTCCCTCCTTCTCTCTCTCCCTCCCCCCCCTCTCTCTCTCTCTCTCACCTTCCCGCGACTGATTTAACTTAATTTTATTTTTTTTTACGATTCAGTTGTTTTCGACATTTTGATTTTCACCACTGGGGTGAGTTTTTGATACACTCACAGACACAAGTAACTTGTTTTTTTATGTGTGGATATTTTTATTATGCGTTTGTGTGTGTGATAGGTAGGCATAAATTTTATGTTTTTGAGGTAACCACAGATCAATTACATTTCCCTTTTCTAAACTCGATTTACTTTTCGTATGTTAAATGTAGAGTTCTAGTTTTAGAATTTCCAGCCGAGTTTCGCCGAACTTCCTTTCACGCTTAGTTTCACTGATTACATTTATAGAAGAAATAAAAATAAATTAACGATTTGCTTCTTTAGTTAGTGGTATATTCTTGTTAATGGCCAAAGACTTACCCAAAAAAAAAAATCAAAATAAAATTAACAAACTTACTACACACTCAATTTGTTTCAAATACTTTATTTCGAATTATGCTTCGCATTTCTGTTGATATAATTTGCATCGGGAGTACCTTATTGGGTTTGTAGATATGCTCCAGTTTTCATACACACACACACACACACACACACAGATACATATATATATATATATATATATATATAATTGGAATGATGACCATTGTATGAAGTACTGAAGAAGAATTTTTTCAGGAAATTGTTTTGGATTAAATTATGCACTATTTTAATTACTTTATAAACATTACAACACCTCGGTCAAAAGACAGTGTTGACATAGAAGTGATCGGTCAGACCGTGAAAATAATAGAATGATGGCCAGTTGTGACCAGAACGTCAATAGCCGCCGGGCATCGACCAGGTAAAATACTTAGGACAATGGTGAATACAAAAATCAGACCGGAAAAAAAAGGTAACTGTTTAGATCTACTCGGTACAGAGGAATTGGATTTCTCAAAAAATCACCGGTAAATGCTGGCGTTCACAACCTTTGGCAGTGAAAACATAAAACATAGAAATCATCATAAATATATATTTAAGATACAAATCGGTCTGGTGGCCAACCTAACCAGGGGTGAACGTACAGTGCGGCTATCAGGTGCGATATAATGTATGTCCTCTACCCCCGGGGGGGGGGTAGGAGTCAACAGCCAGGCTTTACGTGTCGTTGACCGTATGACGACTACACAAGTAAATAGATTTAATATAGTTTCCGTACTTTTTCTAAATGTCATGGATATATGTATGTTTAGTTGACTATTGCGAAATTGTGGTGAGCTAATTTCTCAACACTAAAAAAAAAAGTATAAAATAAGAAAAAAAATATTTTTATTAAAATGTACTAAAAATAAAAAAAGTAAACAAAATTACAGTGAAAAAAAACAAACAAAAAAAAAACAAAGTCTTTAGGCTTGACTACTTCAAAGTGTGAACGTCAAATTGTATCTCTTGTATTAATGTAAGGACAACATTTCAACATTCAAATATTTAAATATTGGCGGTCACTCCTTTTTACCTTGTCAATATCATTTCTATAAATATTTTGTATCTAAGCCTAAGGAATTTTTTTATACTTTTAATACATTTGTATACACTTTTTTTTTTAATTGGTAAAAAGTTTTTTTTTCTTCTATTTAAAAAAAAATATTGAAGATAAAAATTGAAGCAACTAGTTATTTAAGTCTCAATTAGAATTAAAACATTGTTGAACTTACTTGTCAGTATAACACAGGGGGTTGACAAAACATTGTTGAACTTACTTGTCAGTATAACATAGGGGGTTGACAAAACATTGTTGAACTTACTTGTCAGTATAACACAGGGGGTTAACAAAACATTGTTGAACTTACTTGTCAGTATAACATAAGGGGTTAACAAAACATTTTGAATCGACAGCCGCATTGTGCTCTGTAGTTTTAAAGAAGGTCTGACCAAGAGTAGATGAATGTGGTTATCAAATGAATTAATACAAACTAAATGTAACCGTCATAAGTGGAGAAGAGCGGAGCGCGTCTCGGGTCAGACGGACCGTGCCTGTCCTGCAGCTCTTATAGTTTGCCAAAGTCTGGTATAACAAATGACCGCTATATTCAACACACCCGTTGGAGCTACACCACTCAGTGCGTCCTTTCCTAGCGGTCAAACTGGCCTGGTCATCGTACCCTATTTTTTTTTTTCACTTTACAAAAATCATATTGTGTAATCGTGCCACCTATAATTTCCCAAATCACTTCACGCCTATCAGTGTCCAAGTTTCTCCGTCTTAAATCTACGTTTGACATGTCACACCAGAATTAATTTTCTGGACCAGAGGGGGGTGGGGGGTGAGGCGGGGCGGTGTTGCAATTGAACCTTTATGTGTGTGTGTGTGTGTGTGTGTGTGTGTTCCCGTTGTTAGTCTGACCTAAGCGCCGTGGTGACAAATTAGGTCAAGTTAAAAATATTTTAATGATGGCTACGTGGAACGTAATTACAGTCACGTGACGCCCACGTTGAGGATCGATATTTTAAACTCGTCCGGCCTGTCTACCAATTTGGGTTTCTATTTTTAGGCCCAAAAAAAAAACTGCACGGCCGATAATGTCGCCAAATGATGAGATGGCATTTGAATGTCAGATGTCAACTTTTTATTTCTCATTGTACGAGTGAGTTACGTGTGATGCGTGATACACTGTCGGTCAGGTAGGCGAAGGGGCTGTACATCTGACTTGTTTTAGCATTGGTGGCAAGTTGGAATCCCGCCGGTACCATTCACGCCCTGTGCCACATTACAAATTGTCTCGTTGAAGACTTTTACATCTTGTGGCGGAGGTTAGTAAAAAGGCTCCACCAAGGGCAGATTGTGGGGGGGGGGGGCGAGGGCAATCGTCTCAAGGGGTGCGAGAGGAGCGGCGTGGGGGGCAATATTAAGATCATTTTTCGGATCTCTGACCCGAACATGACTTTCGCATAGTGCCCGGAATACGACGCGCACCACCGTGGCTGTCCCTTTCGCAATTTCCCCCTTTTTTTTTTTGCTGTAGGTCACCTTAATGTCCGCCGTTGAACCGCAATCGATAGTTTCTGGCCATAGTTTCTGCTTCGTTAAATGTTGTGGCTGATTCGTTCATTAAAATTCAATGCTCGACCTCACGGAGTTTTTGTTTGATGTGGAGACATCTAAATTGTGGCCTGTTGTTTCAACCAGTTAAACGGTGTTGACTTTTGCAAATGGCGCAAGATAAGGGATTAAATCCGCTGGCCTGGGCATGTTTTAAATATGTATTTAGCGGTGGTCCTCAAACTTTTGCCAATTTCGATTCGTTATTCTCAACCCTGTTGTAAAAAAAAAAAGGACAAAAGAAAGTAAAACTGAAAGTAATTTTTTTTTTTTATATTCCTGATTAAAAAAATGTGGGTACCACTTCTAATAAGTTCGTGTCTTCACTTTGAGATCCACTGTGGGCTATAGCGTCAATAAGTCTTGTTATTGGCCAAGAACAGGGGGTGTGTCCGCGGATGAGGTCAGTGAAAGCCACATTCCAGTTTCTCATATATAGGCGAGTGGTGCACGGGTATTTTAAAGGGCGATACCGATTTCAGTCTAACAAGGTTCTATAATAAACAAAGCAATGAAATAATACAACTGGTTCAACCGGAACAGATCTGCATTGCGGCCCAAGGGTCTGCACTTGGTCACTCTTGGTCTGTCACGGAGGTGGGCAATGTTTTAAATCCCGGGCCAAAATCAATCAATACAGTTGATTGAAGTGTCTGCGAAATAATGCTGTAATGATAACAAGTAAATGCGCGGGCCGGGCTGACCGGCCGCACTTGGTCCGCGAGCTTCTTGTTTGTCCGAATAGTTCGTGCAGTTGTTACGTGTGGTGCTGACATAAAAACAAAAAATAATCTTTATTCCTGTCCCCCCTTCCCGGGTCATGGGTGTTATCATGGACTGTCCATGAATAAATAAACACCTAACCCAGCAGACACAGGGTGTTGGGCCACGGCGGCTGCAGTCGGGGGGTGTCTCAAGTTCAGCTGATGGCACTCCCCTCCGTGTGTGAGCACTCCTCCGTGTGTCAGCCTCACTCCCTTACCTCCCTCTGTTGTGTAGGTCTCTATCACTGTAGAACTTTTGTGCTTTTTTTGTATCGCTTCTTTACAATACAGAATAACAACAACAACATTTCAATCATTGATGCGTCTGGATTGTGAGGAGGGGCTGGGGGGTGGTTGGTGGTGAGTATGATGGTTAACAATGGGTGGGTGTGGGAGGATGTGTGTATGGGGTTGGGGGGGGGAGAACCATCATTGCTGTTAATGTGCAGGACTGTTGACGTCACACTGGCTCGATCTCTGGCTCACAAAGTGTTGAACAAGTCAAGCTTGCCGGATAGGACCTGACGTTGACGTCATTTACGTTTTGTTGACTGCCAGTGTCGCAGCATTGGGAAATAATGGTGGGGGATAGTTCATCTGTATTCAACACGCATCATCCCACACGTTTAGTGACTCCATTTTGTAAGAGGCTTTGAGACATTTTTTTGTTGTTGTTGTAGTTGGAAATGAAATGCCGTCGTATCATAAGACGTAGGTCAAAATGGCAATACGTTGATAGACACTTTAAAAAAAAAAGCATTATTGTTTTGAGGTGATACACAACGTATATTCTTCATGTATCTATCAACTGCCACTCGTATTCACGCAACTCTGATTGTACTGCGTCATATCTGACACTGTCTTGTCCGTCTGCCTATGACACAAGACACCCATTCATTGAACGAACCCCATTGTGCTGTCGTTTATCGTGATTATCTTATCACACTTCCATTTCCATCACCTTCCCCCACCCCCTCCATCCCCCCCCCCCGACCCACCCTTCCACGCGCTGCAGTACCTGACGTTACACAAGACTAAAGGAGCTGACATTTCAATTGACTGTAAGAACTATGGTCACACTTATCACATTCACCCCCCATCCGGCGCCCCCTACCCCCCACACACCATTGTGTTTCGGTTGAACTCAGTTGATTTGGTTCCTCTATTTTGGCGCGGAACATTTTTTTCTTCTTTTTTTTTCTCCTTTGTTTATTATGGCACACTTCACACACACTAGTTCCATGTAGAATTGTGGGTAGTTGCTGCTGTGTAATACACGATACATATAGGTACAGGGTACCCATCCGTGCACGTGTTTCTTTTTTTATTTTATTTTATTTTATTTACACACGTGACTCATTTGGAATATGGTGCCTTAGCCGGTGTCTTTGAAATTGTAAGTTTTATTTAATTTAATAATTGGGCAGTGTCAGGATTGGGTGTGTTTCTTTGTGGTTTGTGTGTGTGTGTGTGTGTGATAGAATGTTTAAAGTGAAAAAATGACCCCTTTTGTTATTGCTGTTATAATATTACTTTTCAAGTTATTGTGTTGGATAGGTTTTGTCTGTAGCTTAGTACAAAGAGGACAAACATTTCGCATCAGTGTTGGTCAGAAATCACGCTTTATTAGTATTGTCAAATTGTGCTCGAACAATTGACGTGTTCATTTTTTGTGTGTGTGGGCGAATTTTCATGCCTTGTTTACAACAGCCCATGGGAAGCCCGTGTTCATCCTGACTTGTGAGGTCTTGCTGAGCCCTGCCTGTGTGGCAGCGGCTTCCGTAGGCCTGTCCCTGACGGTCCTGCTGGTGGCTCTCTTGGTGCTCTTGGCGTGGCGAAAGAGGCGAGCTGCCCAGAAGGAGAGGCCAACCGTCCGGCACATCTGGCGAAAGCAGGCGTGGAGGCAATGGACGAAGGCGAAAAGTAAAAGGTACTATCCGTCACATGTAGTACGCCCCCCCTCCCTTCACCTCCCAGATGTATTATTCAAGTATCATCTCCCCCATTCCTATCATTTGAAGTTGTGCTTGTGTGTGTGTGTGTGTGTGTGTTTTAACCACTAGTCAGTTCTGTCTCTTGCTGTTCTATAGATGCATACATTTGATTACCCAGCTTTACAAATGATTCACTCGTCTTTATAGCTGCCTGTACATTGTGTCATTGTCGTATAGACTACAACATATTGTGTATCTGTCATGGTTTACTGACATTGTGTCATTGTCGTATAGCCTACAACACATTGTGTATCTGTCATGGTTCACTGACATTGTGTCATTGTCATATAGACTACAACACATTGTGTATCTGTCATGGTTCACTGACATTGTGTCATTGTCATATAGACTACAACATATTGTGTGTCTGTCATGGTTCACTGACATTGTGTCATTGTCATATAGACAAAACATATGGTGTATCTGTCATGGTTCGCATTTCTGTTGATATAATTTGCATCGGGAGTACCTTATTGGGTTTGTAGATATGCTCCAGTTTTCATACACACACACACACACACATATATATATATATATGTATATATATATATATGTATATATATATATATATATATATATAATTGGAATGATGACCGTTGTATGAAATACTGAAGAAGAATTTTTTCAGGAAATTGTTTTGGATTAAATTATGCACTATTTTAATTACTTTATAAACATTACAACACCTCGGTCAAAAGACATTGTGTCATTGTCATATAGACTACAACATATTGTGAATCTGTCATGGTTCACTGCTCCTTAAATACATTTCATGGACACCGCCCTCTGCACTTCGGTCAGTTCAATTTTAACTGCTAGCATCGATTTACCAGTTAACTTATCCAATTCTCAGTTTGAGAAGAAATGTTACTTTGCATGCTTAAATCCGTAATTTTATTCACTTTCATCCTGTCACTATTTCTACAACATATACCCCTTTCAATTATGAATGGAATACCTTACTGCAGTGTTTCCCAAATTTTTGACATCGGTGCACTCCATTTTTTTTTATTTTTGTAATACTACCTGTAATAAAAAAACAAACAAACTTGCTTATTATTATTACGGCCCTTGTTTCCCCTCATTTCACTGTTTTCGTGTTTTCCCGATGTTCTCAGTCCTGTACCCCAGACAGACTCTATCCCACACTTTGGGAAACACTGATCTACTGCCTACATATGTAAGTGTGCTAAATCTTTCCGTTTTTAATTAAGACATCTAGTAACATCACTGTAACATTATTGAACATAAATCACCAAGTCTGATGTATACATGATGTAGAATGTCAGGAGCCGATGGCCAATTTCACACCAGATGTCTCCCCAGCTTTCTGGTTTATTTTGGTACATGATGGGATTATCTGGTCTACAGTGTCAGTCATTTGGGGAGGTGGGTGGGGGGAGGGGGAATAGTGATACCGTCATGTCACGTGAAGCGTTTGGTGACCCTCACCCCCTCCCCCTCCCCCACAGAGTTTCTCTGCGTGAGACGAATTCTTCTTTTTTTTTTAATCTCTCAGACTTGGCGAACGGCAATGAGCATGGCTTAGTACAGATTCTAAACAGTGCCGGTAATACGACAATTTCCCATATTGAAGCTCTTGGGGATAAACATTGTTAAGACTGGGAACATCTCCCCCCCACCCACCCATCCCATTTAATAATAGTAATAATACTCTAACAATTGGTACTCACTTATTACTACTCATGTTAAATTAGATAAGGAAAACAACGACAACCCAGGAATACATGGCGTAGAATTTATTTTTTTTTTAAATGTAATTACTTTTTAAAATTTGATTTGTGTTTCAATTCTTGACAATTATTTTGAGATGTTGTTAATTAAAATGTGGTGTGATCACTATTAATTAATAAATGATTTTAAAAAAGCAACAACTTAAATTGAATGCAACTTCACTGGATGCTTAAATTTTCTCTTTGTAGAGACACAAGCTAGTGTACATTACAGATTAGATATTATAATACATGATCTGTGGTGTACATTCTAATTTTGAAGAGAGTACGTGTTGTTTAAAATTAGGCTTTCTGGACTACAGTGCATATATTTCTCTGATTAGGGATTTCCCTGATAATTGGGAAGAACGTAATCTTTCATTGATCTCAGAACAATGGTCCACATAGAAAGCGAAAAAAAAATTTCGGCTAAGAAAAAGAAAGAAAAATGATTGAAAATTAGAGATATTCATGAGCGTAATTTTTTTTATAAAAAAAATGAAATTTCAATTTCCCTTTCCCATCTTGGATAACTTTTAGAAAATATTGACTGTTTCATTCTTTATATGGTCGCATTCTTTTTACAACGTTTTTCTGAACTTCACTTCTTGTCTGTCTGTTTCTTTTTAAATGTATCTGACTCTCTTTGTATTGTATGTGTATTAGTCCGTGGAGCGATGCATATCTTATTTAAGTACTAACATTTATACTTGTAATATTTATACCAGCCTTACACATTAGTCTGTACATGTATTATCGGGATGTATTACTCCCCCCTCCACCCTCACCTCCGAATCAATATAAATGACGATACAATCGAATGAGTTTTCGAGAACCATTTTATGATCACTGGGTGTCTGTGTGTGGGGAGGGGGGGGGCGATCCTCGGACACATGACTTTGGGGAAGGTAAGTTGTGTTTTGCGCCAGCCACATAATCCCTTCATATGCCGTGGTTACAGAAACAGACGGAATCTTCAATCTTCCCCCCGATGGGCGTTTAAGTGAAGGGAACTTGACTCTGGCAGCCACGTATCAGGATGGGGGGGGGGGATATATAAGAGCTACATTGACACACTTCCTGGTTATTCCCGCACCTGTTGAGAACACATTTTCTCATTTTAAATATAGATCTACGTCTGTCTGTCATGTTAGCGGTCACCTGACTTGTATCTATTTATAAATATTGGAGCATGTCGTGATTTATTTATCTGTGGCCTCTCGAGAATCCTGGTGGGTGTTCCCATGGTGTCTTTATTCTCACTGAGTTGTTTCTTTCTCTCCCGTTACTGGCTTCCAAAATAATATTCATAGTCAATGGATCGAAAGCCTCCCTAACTGTGCTGCTGCTGGTGGTGGTGGTTGTATTTTTCGTTACGCAGTTGTTACTAAACCAGCAAACTGGAATAATAATTTTTTTCCCCGCCGACCAGCAATACATGTGCGCATGCGCGACTAGACGGACTCCGTACTGTTTTTTTTTTCGGGATCCGGCTATAGATATTGTGTCTAACCATATTCCTAACCCTAGCCATAACCCTAACCCTAGCCCCGAAAACAAAAAAAATATGCAATAAATGCAGTCCGAGTCCGTCAAGTCGCGCATGCGCACATCTGTTGCTGGTCGGCCCGGAAAAAAAAAATATTCCCGTTTGCTGTTCGAGTAACATTTGCGTTTTCGTTATATATATATATTAGGGTGGTGCTTAGGAACCACTAAAAATTAAAAACTTGATTTCTTTAGGTCTCACCCCTTTAAATTGTTCCTTTGGATGTAGAAACATCTAGAAAAAAAATTAGTGCTGATATCTTAATATTTAGAGGTAGCTCAATGAAGCCAAAGTTTAGGTAAGCCACGTTCAACAAGTAAACAGATCACGCTTTTGGAATTTTTGGCTTTTTTAATCAAAGATAGTTTCTCAAACACAACATTAAATAGTAGAATGAATTATTAAACAAGCACAAGCAATCCTGCATCTACAATATTCTACCTGTAATTATAGTTCAATGTTATCAGTCCGATAAGAAGTCATTTTGACAATGTCTGTTTCTTAGTGTCTGGATAGGATTGTCAATGCTGTTGAACAGTCTGCAGCAGGAACTGAAGTTGCTCCTCATCTCTGGTGAGGATTCCACTGTACTCTTGAATCAATGCTACACCCCTCTCTGCATGGTCGTTGACAACCTGAATCTGCCTAACGGTCTCCAAAGATCACCGATAATCTTCATGGTTGGTCCACTCATCTGGGTCAGCATCCAGGAATCCAGTATCAAGTTCCATCATGTCAAAGAATCTCTTAGACTTTGGCGACACGAAGTCCTCGAGCCTCCTGTTGTTGAAGGATTCCAAATCAACAGAGATTAGCTTGATGTCCTCTGGCTCCTCATTACCGCTTTCATTCATGGAATTTACCATGCATCTTTATGTTTCCGCCGATGCCTGATCATCGAAGAATGCCAACCCAACCAATTCAGGGGACAGATACAAAAACGAGAAAATCGGCAGTTATCACCATTTTTAATCCTCATGAGGCAGTAGTAAATGATGATAGAATGACTCAGTTTTTGTTGTTATTTCATTATCTCATGACATATGACAGAAAAATCAAAAAGCACTACAAGTTACTAAAAAAAGCAGAGGTGCTTTGAAAACTTGTTGGATGCAGCACTGGAAACAGCTCTGTTGATTCCGGAGTAGCTGAGAATTGATTGGATCAACAGCATGTCATTGTATGGAGCAGCGGCTGCCAGATTAGCAGTGAACCCGGCTCTCATGTACACACGTACAATAAAGATGCACATCTCTTGAAGACCTCTCTCTTCCTTGGTTGTCAGTCTGAATTGCCCTTTGAACATCCATATCTTCAGGCTGTACAGAACCTTCGACATCCAGCCAGCATGGTGCATTGCTCCAGGAGCAATGAAGTGCACTCCTCTGTCAGGCACAACCCCAAGAAATAGCAGAGCAAGTTCCAGGAACTCTCGATAATCATCTCTTGGCCGCTGCTCTTGAATATGCTTCTGAGCAAATTCAATCAGAGAGTTGCGCACATCTTCTAGCGTAGTAGACACGTCTGAATTTGTCAGAGATGTTTCATAGTTTGCTCTGTCAATGAACTGCCAATGATCCTTGAAGCGTTTGAATAGCAGAACCTCAGGAGATGAAGTGGCACCTAGACAGACTTGGAAGACTGCGCCCAGAATCAGTTCCATAATGTGATGTCTGCAAGCAAGTGATAGAAGACCTCGCTGAAGTTTTTTCTCCAGCGAGATGCAGGTACACTAATCCGACCAGTGTTGGAACTAGTAGTATCAAAGCACACGCCTCTGATCTTGTCACTAACACCCCAGTCTTGCAGAGCTTGAAAGACAGCTCCGGCCTTTGCAGCACCAGTTCTGGAAGGCAGTTTCGCAACAGTTAACAACTGTGATGCTCCTTTCCCAGAAACAATTACAGGAAGTCTGTCGATGCTTTCTTTATTTGTGAGATCCGGAATCAACTTTCCATCCCAATGCACAACCATAGGATAATTAGCTTAGAACTCGGCTTTGAGATGTTCTGCGTACTGGGATCTGTGTAGCATTCTTTGACGGCGAACTGTCCAACTGTTCAGAGCCAGATCTAGAACATCGTGACCAAGGGAAGTGGCTGTCTCAGTAATCACAAGTGTTGCTGAATTGCTTGACATTTTTGTTCGATCCAGTACAGCTGTTAATCGAGGTGTTAGAATTGGCTTTTGCCTCTTCTTTTCTTAGCACTAGCAGGTGTTAGAGATGAGCAGCTTGCAACAGGTTCTTTACATTCTGTTGCACTCTGCTCTGTACTGTCATTCTCCTCAGCTGAGCTACTGCTACATGACGAGGATACAAGGACTGCTGACTCAGAAGCCTCTTTTCCTGCTCTTTCATCTCGTGGTGCCTTAACATCATCCGCTGCTTTCTGTCTGCTGAACGTCTTTCCTTGTCAGATAATGTCAGGTCTACCCCAGCCATTGCTATAAAATTTATCTCTTAACTATTTGTTTGCTGGCAAATTGCCAAACTGGCACGTTGCCAATAGTTTCTAGGTGGTGTAGGTAGGCCTATACTGTGTTACTAATAGTTTCTTTGTCTAGGCCTACTAGGCCTGCTGTGTATTAAATTACCACTTCCGGGCCTATTTACATGTTTTATATGCTTAGTACAGCAGTGTAGGACAATCCACATAACTTGAATTAATATTATACAGTGTTATACACACAACAACAGTGCAGTACACTATGTATTTTCATCACGGTCCAATACTCCTAAACTTTGACGCCATTGAGCTACCAGTAAACATGAACTGAATACCTTAATATTTTATTTTAAGAGTTTCTATATATAAAAAAACAAAAATAGGGGGTGAGAGCAGAGATTTTTGAAAGTTCATTTCTAAGCACCACCCTAATATATATATATATATATATATACATATATAACACACTCTGGGCCTAGATCCGCCACAGACAGGATTAATGTACGCCCCTCCTTCATTTGACATGTGCACTGGCCAGCACGTGACATGTACAAGAGGTGTACATGCCATGGGGAAATTGCCCTTCATTTCACAATCACCTGAACGGCATTCAGAGTCCGGGGACCTTGACTGGGCCGCGGGGACAATAGACATAGATGGCACAGGGGGAGCTATCAGAGGCAAAGAGTTGAATGCAGTAGGAAGCTCTCGAACAGCTCTTATATTGATGGCGTCATTGGCTCTTTATTTAACGCTAGCTCAGCTGTCGATGTTTTTTTTTTAATGTGGGTGGATTGATTTTGATGGTGGTGGGTGGGGAGGGGGGGGGAGCAACTTGGGCTATTTTAAATTCAATTTCATTTAATTTTTCGTTAGAAAAAAAAATGGGATCTGTATAACGCACCAAGCCCCAAGTGTTGAAGTTGCCCGTGATATGTGAGGCTTGGTACACTATGATGCTCATTATCATAATTTGAGTTACTTCATCGTGTGAATCCTGATCGGCTTTATTTCTTGAAATGTATGGAATGACGTATTGAAGAACATGGGTGGGAATAGCGGCACGAGTTGAACAGAAGGAGAGATGTACTGTGAAGAAGTAAATGGTGAAATGTCGGTCACTCCATCTTTCTATCACTGAATATCTTCATTGACAGGCAAACAAATTGATTCTAATGGCCTCGCCCGGGAAGGGAAAAAAAAAAGCTTCAAGAGCTAAAAAAAATGGGAAGAAAATGATTAGACAGGAGATATCTCAAATAGTTGTGACTAAATTATGTGTTTTCTAGTTTTTCTAGTAGGCTGTGTTAGTTGTGGTGTTCGAAGCAAGACATATCCCAGTAGGTTGTGACTAAAATATGTGTTTGTTAGTTGGCTGTGTTAGTTGTGGTGTTCTAGGGAACCAGAACGTATCCCAGTAGGTTGTGACTAAAATATGTGTTTGTTAGTTGGCTGTATTAGTTGTGGTGTTCTAGGGAACCAGAACGTATCCCAGTAGGTTGTGACTAAAATATGTGTTTGTTAGTTGGCTGTGTTAGTTGTGGTGTTCTAGGGAACCAGAACGTATCCCAGTAGGTTGTGACTAAAATATGTGTTTGTTAGTTGGCTGTGTTAGTTGTGGTGTTCTAGGGAACCAGAACGTATCCCAGTAGGTTGTGACTAAAATATGTGTTTGTTAGTTCGCTGTGTTAGTTGTGGTGTTCTAGGGAACCAGAACGTATCCCAGTAGGTTGTGACTAAAATATGTGTTTGTTAGTTGACTGTGTAGGTTGTGGTGTTCTAGGGAACCAGAACGTATCCCAGTAGGTTGTGACTAAAATATGTGTTTGTTAGTTGACTGTGTAGGTTGTGGTGTTCTAGGGAACCAGAACGTATCCCAGTAGGTTGTGACTAAAATATGTGTTTGTTAGTTGACTGTGTTAGTTGTGGTGTTCTAGGGAACCAGAACGTATCCCAGTAGGTTGTGACTAAAATATGTGTTTGTTAGTTGACTGTGTTAGTTGTGGTGTTCTAGGGAACCAGAACGTATCCCAGTAGGTTGTGACTAAAATATGTGTTTGTTAGTTGACTGTGTTAGTTGTGGTAACCAGGACATATCACACAGGTGGATTTGACTAGACTCAAGTGATATAAGTTGATCGTGTTCTAGGGAACCAGTACAAAGCCCAGTTTGATTTGACTATCCTGTGTTTGTTAGTTGATGGTGTTTTATGCTTCTACTAGGGGATAAGGAATCAGGGATTGTATTGCTATCAACAATTAGGTTTGTACTATTTTCATGATTAAATATAAGTGATGGTGGTAATTGTGACAATTCGCTTGATTTCTTTTCTTCCAATATTTGAGGAAATCGGAAAATATTTTTTTTGTTGAGCCACTCAATTATCTGCTGTTGATGAGACAGTGTTGTGTCTCTCGAAGGTTAATGAGAATCATCTAGATCAGGGGTGGGCAAACTTTTTCTACGGAGGGCCACATTGAAAACTTGATTTTTATGGAGGGGGCCGCATATATATATATATATATATATATATATATATTGTCTACTTCAATTACAATTTACAACGTATTTAAATATGAATTAATGATAATAACCATGTATTTGTCATTTATTTCCCATGTACACTCACAATATGTACATGCCGCATAATATACGCTAAAGAGCCGCATGCTAGTTTGCCCACCCCTGATCTAGATAAATGTTTCAAACTGACAACGACCAACATAGTCGAAATGTACCACTGCCAAAGGTAGATACACTGAGCACTAGTACAATATGAGTGATCTTTGGGCTAAAGTACCGGATCTGGTATAGAGACATTTGTATATTGACTTATTAATTTTCACTGATCTATTCTTTAGCGAATTGGTCATGTAACATTGATCTAATAACGGAGTGTTGTGGTCACATGGGTTGAACTTTAAATGACACTGGAGGTTTAGGTTAATGTGAATTCACTTAATTGACATTTACTTCGACAACAGAAGCAGCGGTTGTATGGTCCAGTGCAGGAGTTCTTTGAGATCTAAAGCTCGTCGCTTCGGGCCGTTAAATTTTTTTTTTAATAAAGACTCAATAAATGCGCAACGGTGTGGACTTTGAACTCATCGATTGTTTCAAAAGTGGAAGGAGGGGGGGGATGAGGAGGGAGAAAACATGCAGACCTGAACAGATCAATCGTAGCCTTCAGTGTGATTAGACTTCTAAATTTAGTTTGATTTCATTAGGACTCGCCGGGCATCACAAGTACTCATTTCATGGCACACCCTCCTCCCTACCTTTCTCCAATCGCTTTCGTTTTAACGTGTCGTTTTTTTTTTTGAAACTGCAAATGCTGATGTTGTGTCTCGAATGCTGGTATTGTGTCTCTAATGCTGGTGTTGTGTCTCTAATGCTGGTGTTGTATCTCGAATGCCGGTGTTGTGCCTCTAATGCCGGTGTTGTGTCTCGAATGCTGGTGTTGTGTCTCTAATGCTGGTGTTGTGTCTCGAATGCTGGTGTTGTGTCTCGAATGCTGGTGTTGTGTCTCGAATGCTCGCATTGCTGTGACAAAAACTGAATAAATGATTACATTTGATGTTTTATACTTACCACTCTGTGGACAAGTGGAATTTTCCTCTGAGTACATGCACTTTGTGGATATCTGAAGTAAAGTAACTCCTGAGTGAAAAGTGGAAACTTTATGTATACCCTAGAGTACTTGGTGGATAGCTGTACTTAGTGGACATATGAAGTGTAACCTTCTGAAGTATTCCACATTTAGTAAACGCGGCCGACTCTTTGTGTCTTGACCGATTTATTTAAAGAATCTGTGCCCAATAATTTGATGTGTATGTTGGGTTGCACTGTCTTGTTATGGCACTTATTTTAATAAAATACACTCCCTCCAATCACCCTCCCCCCCTCTCATTTTGTTTTGGTTAAATGTTATTTTTTTTTCTTTGTTGAAAGTCTGTTTTATTTATCGGTGCGTCGATTGCAATTATATTTGTCAGTAATTTACCTTAGTCCATCATATTAGTCGCCCCCCCCTCCCCCATAATGACGTTCTGCAGACTTGTGTCCACATACCTCGTTTGCTTGATGGACGTCTCATGTTTGTACACATTCCTAATTCCCCACCCTTCTCTCTCATTCTCTCTGTCTCATCAACAGATACAACACCCATGGACTGTTAACAACGGAGCAGGACACGGTAGAGATGGACAATGCCGTTCTACGTAGCTATAGCAACGGAAGCACGTCGCTCACGTCATATCTGGACTCTCCTAGTCTGGAGAGAAGTGTAGGTGAGTACTCGTACCAAAAACTTGAGTCGCGTCACCACAGATAAAGACGCAGCAAATCACGGCAGCTCCTGATTGAATCAACACACAAACATTTCGGGGTGGGGGGGGGGGAAAGCCTGAACAGAATTTGTCTCGTGGTCCTTGTCAAACTTGGTTATTTTCTCTCTCTTGTGTCTCACCTACTATTATAATACGATCTTTCCGTCAATTTTAACTCCGGTATTTATCCATTTTACTAGATTTCATTCATATAAACGCACATCTAATGGTATTAAATGTTAAAATAATTTGTAAAAAAAAAAAGGACACATTTAGTTTTGCCTGGAATATATATATATTTAGCCATCACTTTCTGGCTATTACACAACCAGATTAAACTTTTTTGTACAACGTGGCCAGGTGGCAATGTAGTTGTATGACTAACACGGTGTGGGCTTGAAACCCCTACCATGGTAGCCTATAAAGCCGATGAAAGAGACCAATAATAATAATTATCGGCCAGGTTACATGGACTTACATGTTTTGTTTTTTTTTACCTATCATCAGCACCCTCCAACTGGTAAAATAAATTCTTGAATTCGGGATATGTGGGGGGGAGGGGGGGTTGCTGAAGTATTAAATGCATAGTTCTGCTTAACCCTCGACCTTTATGGAAAAGAAAAATGAAGTTAAAATAAGGTTGTATTGCTGTGGATATCAAAGTGGTGGGCACGACTCACTAGTGGGGTCACGATTCACTGGTGGGGTCACGACTCACTGGTGGGGTCACGACTCATTGGTGGGGTCGCGACTCACTGGTGGGGTTACGAGCTGGGTAGTCGAGAAATTGAACCATTTAGTTCATGTGCAATACATACAAATACAATTGATTTTAGATTCAATGTTTATGTCATTGTTCAACAATTTTTATTTCAATATTTCCTATTCGAAAGTTGATTTTGCGTGGCTAAAAACGATTTTTAAAAATATCTCATGACCAAAATGGCGTCGTGAACATAGCGTAAAAATGATAGGGGGGGGGGGAAGGGGGCTTCTATGGCCAAGGTACCTCTCTTTAAACTTAGCGCCTTAAATATTGTGATAAAATGTTTTCACTTAAAATGTAATAAAAGTATAGAGCTTTCTAGGAAAATGTCTTAGGGCATATTTGTGTCTTTTTTAGGACATACATGCGTGCAATTTTGTTCCTTTTTAGGGCATACATGCGTGAAATTTTTTTCCTTTTTAGGGCATACATGCGTGCAATTTTGTTCCTTTTTAGGGCATACGTGCGTGCAATTTTGTTCCATTTTAGGGCATTCATGCGTGCAATTTTGTTCCCTTTTAGGGCATACGTGCGTGCATGTTTCTTCCTTTTTTTATGGAGTGCCTTATTTCTTCCTTTAACAGGGCATTAACACGGACATTGAATGCCATTCTTCACAGAAACAAACTCGGGTATCTATCTTCCTGCAAAAGAAATATGTCTCAGTGGTGTGTGTATGTAAACAGGGACATTGGATCTCTCATCAGTTTTGATTTGTTATTGTGTGTCTGGGCAGCTTACAAATAATCTCCCTGTCTCTCATTCTCCCCGATTGTTGTTGTTTCCCCAACATTAATAAGGATTTGTATGTTGAGATTAAATTCTTTAGAGGCTAAAACCTCCCTGCCCCCTTCTCCGGGGTTTGTGGCACCTTCCCCATCTCGTTTTTTTTTCCTAACAGAAGGCCGTGTTATGGCCTCTTGAAAGTATCATTGCCCGGAACTGATAAAAGCCATTGTAAACACCAGGGCTGGGGGACCATACAGGACCGTGGTAATTTATGCCGGGAAAAAAAATATTTGCTGGAAAATCAATAGCACCAATCTAGTTATAAACTTAATCCATGGTGGATTTCATAAAACAGTAGTATCGATCTAATTATAAACTTAATCCATGGTGGATTTCATAAATCAGTAGTATCGATCTAATTATAAACTTGATCCATGGTGGATTTCATAAATCAGTAGTATCGATCTAATTATAAACTTGATCCATGGTGGATTTCATAAATCAGTAGTATCGATCTAATTATAAACTTGATCCATGGTGGATTTCATAAATCAGTAGTATCGATCTAATTATAAACTTGATCTTTGGTTGATTTCACAAATCAGTGGTATCGATCTAATTATAAAAGCTGATCTTTTGTGGATTTCATAAATCAATAGCATCAATCTAATTATAAACTTGATCTTTTGGTGGACTTTATCAACTTTGAAAACAGAATTATTTTTTAACTGTTTTAGTAAACAGGTAGCTCGGCGGAAGTGATTGTTTTTAGCACATCAGTAATATCGACAGCTCATTGTGTTGGCACAATGTCATTCTGTTCATCTTGTCCACTTCGTACTTTGATGCTCATGTATATCCTTTCGGATCTTTGGCTTTGTCATTCACTTCGTTTACACACACATGTGGCCAGGGGTAATTGAAGTCGCTCACTGCCAAGGTCTTAGTGACCTAGGGGGGGTGGGGGTTGGTGGATCAGAAATATTTCTTGCTGCCGTAATACTAGACATTCGGCCAATCCCCCCCTCCCCTTAATCTGAACTAGTCCAAACTGTAATAGGTAACGGTCATCTTGAACTACTGTATAGACGACTTACAGCTAAGGTCATCTCCATGACGACCGGTGTAAACGGTCCCAGAGTGCCCCTGCTCCCATTGAATCCTACGTTAAATTGTCTCCGCTACATCGCATTGAATAAAATATATTACACGAACATTTTTGAGAGGAATATCTCCTCTTTGTTTTCTATGTGTCTGTAAATGTCCCGACCGGCTAGTTAATTTGAATTTGGCCCAAAATATCGAGGCGTCATTATGCCAATATTACGCGGACAGTAAAATAACGGTAAAGGTAGAAAAGTTCAATTTAGATAAGTATTAACCAAAGGTGAGTTTGTAAGAGACATAGAACCATTATAACTACAATATACTTTCATGAAGAAAACTGAATTGAAACAATGACTTGAAGCAGTGGCGCAACCAGCAAAAAATGCTGGGAGGGGAGTGGCTCACATATTGAAAAAAGACCGTTTGACAGTCTTTTTAGTAACTTTATATAGTAAAATATGTATTGATAATTTGGTTGGGGGGGGGGCTTCAGTCCACTATTTCTATTCCACTATTTCTATTTCGCGATAATTAATTACAAAATCAAAACATAGTTTCAAATATACATATATAATATAAGCATCCGATGTAATGTAAAATACAGAACTTGTCAGTTGATTTCTTTAAAGTTTTCGCAAAAATCTGGCAATGTAAACTAAATTTTCTGTCCCCCCCGCCCCTCCCTCCCCCTTAGCGTGTATCGGTATTTTCTTTATAAACTTTATAAGCCATGTCTGCTGTAGTTATCCATGTTTTGTTGGGCAACAAATTATTGAAAAAGGGAGTTAACCCACTCAAGGGAGCCCATTCATATAACCCACTGCATTGGATTCATTCAGCAATGAAGGATTAGTATTATTATTATTTTTTTTTTAAAGTGACATTATTTTAAGATCCGCGATAAACAAATGTAATCGTCTTAGCATGTTTAGTTGATGAGAGCATGGAACAGATGGTAGTTTGTAGTGTGTTGTGTAACATGACACACCGGCTGTGTTATCATGAAGCTGTGCTGCACATCTCCAGTGATGATCATAGGCAGGCACGCCGAGAGGTGGGGGCAGGGGGGACATTACCAGGGGGCCCGCATCTGTAAGGGGGCCCGGCCATGTCAATTTTTCACGACTTTTTGTTTATTAAGGGGTCCGCAATGATGTCCTGCCCTGGGGCCCGTGTTGGCTCTCGGCGCCACTGATCATAGGCTTGGGGGGGGGTGAGGTCAATTAGGGCTGTTATATTCGCTCAAGGCTACTCGATGAGCTTTTGTGCGGCTCAACGAGCCACATTTTTTTCAAGTATTTCATTCCTTTAGTTGAGTACATTTTGAGAAGTTGTCCTTGGTCCTATTTTGAACTCTCTCTATATATAAACAGCCCGTATAGCGTCACTCACCGATCGCAATCATGGCCGCTCCTGTCGTAGGTAATAATCACCTGTGTTGTGCCACACTTTTGATCGTAGGTCACATTTAACCAAATGGTTTTTTTTTTTTTGGTTGCAAGAAGACTAGTTCCGTGCCATTGAGCTAACAGGATGGATCAGCGGTTTCCAGACTTTTTAAACTTAACCCCCCCCCGCCCCCGAACAAGTGTATTAAAATAGATGTACGTGTACTAGAATCCCTCTTTTTTCATGTATTTTCATCTAGGGGACCACTGGTTCAGTGCGTCCTTGTGGTGTGACCGTTGGACACGGAACAGTTCACTTGACATGGCTTCCTGAACTCAACGGTAGTATCCTGCTTTTAAATTACCATAAAAAGTGAGTTTAAAATTGGACACTTGCGTCACGTGACGTGCGTTGAAAGCTCGCCCCCCCCACTCTCTCCCCGCGTCACGTGACAGATCGATGTAACGATGGTCGTCATACCAAAAGGACCCCCCCCCTTCCCCCCTCCCTTCCCCTTCCAGCGTTTTATACAGACCAGCAATCAGGCAAATACAGAATATGACTTACACCCTGGAATATGGGGGGAAGGGGGGGTGAGCGTGTTATAGAGGTCAGTGCCCTCGTGGTTATATGGTGGGTATTATTTGGATGTGTACAGAGTCTCGCTCATTTCTGTGTTTTCTCTATGAACTGTTTATTCCATCTGTACATCATTTTGGATGTCATAATATTGTTTTCAGTGCTGAAAATATTAATATTATTGTTGTGAATGTTGTATGTTTTTTTTGTGAGACCATCGAACGTGAACACTGTGGACAGTTCACCAACAATAAGCAGTTGATCTTCTCAAAAAAGAGCGAAAATCTAGAAGAGGTCGAGAGGAAGGAGGGGAAAGTGGGAGTAGATCGATATGGTTAGAAAAATATTTCATGTTCTGTTTTCTGGATGTCAATTTTTCTGACCCTTTCATCAAGTCGGCCATTTTGTTTGTTTTGTGCGTCGACGACAAAAAGCCCGCGGGGCAGCAAATGAATTAGAAAATTTGTTACGTTGAAAAAAAAAAATATGAAAGGAATGTGTTGGCTGGATCGTGCCCGCGTACAGAATGTGATTAAATCACTTTATGTGAATATAAGTTGTTTTGTTTAAAAAGGGTTACATTAAATGATTACTAGTCGGGCCAAGATCTATTCTGTCTTGATTCACTGGAATTTTCAAAGTCACGGAGGAACTCTTCTGGAATCAGAGCTTTGATTCCGTAAATGTTATTGGAAGCAAGTCATTGAACTATTTATTATTTAAGACCAATCTCTGAATCTTCAACCATGATCTGCTCAGTACGGCTTATGTTGTTCAACTAGAGTTAAACCTATTTTTTTTTTTTTGTCTTTGTGAATACACTGTGTTCAATTATGTCTGAATTAGACATTGACTTAGATTTAGGAGCAGCGTGTGTCGGTGTGTGTGTGTGTGAGTTGTTTTTTTTTTTAATATATATTTCTCTCTTTCCGAGTTCGTTGCACTCCCCACACTTGGACCTGCCACATCAATTCATTACAAACTGTTGTGCTGCCCTGATGGCGATGCTGTGTTTGTCTTCAGATCTGAGACATACTTGACAGCTGATAAAGTTGGCTGACATAATCTCTCTTGTCCTTTAGATTGATAGAGTGGGCGTGGTCCCGGGGGGGAGGGGTTGGAGGCTGAGGTCACCCTGTAATTAAAGTACTTCCTATGTTGTATTTTTTTTTGTTGACAATCTGAACAGTGGAACGAAAAGTGGGGGTTAGGGTTTTTTGTTCATTTTTATGCTTTAAAAATGAATTCTCCTGCTTTTAGGTGTCTATATTGTAACCAAATGTGGCTCTTGGGTTTATGTGGCTCTTGGGTTTATGCGGCTCTCATTGAATAAGTTTGTTTTTGTTCTATTGTTTCCTTACTTTTATTCAAGAAATCTTGTTAAATGGGGCATTGTATTGCATTTTTTTTTACTGTATAAATAACTGGAATGCAGCTTTCATCGATTCCTTACTTGGCCAGTCTTGCTACATAATGTAGTTACCTGTTTTAAACATATCATTTTTATAATGGCTGCAATCCATGAACCAATTGCTGCTTAACCTGTAGTCTTGTATTTAGTCATTAGTGAGATATCGTTATGGATTTAGTTGTCTGTTTAACAAACCATAGGTAGGGACAAAAAGCAATAAATGTTCTATAACGAATCATATACATACACAGACATTCAACACACATACAGGCAACATATCAACACATCAAACACAGACACATAGGTACGGCCTGGGGGCGGGGGGGGGAGATGGGGTTGCAGTCAGTGCATTACATTGGGGGCGTTTTAAGCTGAAGGGTGGGTGCCCACCAAGCCTAATTAGGTCCATAGTTTCTATATACATTTCATTGAAATTTTTTTCTTATATTGGTCCACAAGCCTTTGCTGCCGTGTACACAGGTCATAAACATAGCAAACACAACACAAACTTAAACATAACAAACACAACACAAACTTATCAAACATACAAAAAACAGCACTAAGGACACACACCTTAAGAATAATATACTAGACATCAGAACACACAACACTTGAACGTACCGAACACAGACACACCTCTCAGACACACGTAACACAGACACACCCAGTTCAGTAGAAGGCCATCAGTGACACACTTCAATGTATTCATTGTTTAACCAAGCCTCAGTCATCCCATCCTGTGTTTACATGCAGTGTTTCTGATGGTTGTCTTGTGCCTTACAGAAAATGAAATCAACTTCCTCAAAGAGACGGAAGATATGATCAGAATACAGAAGGAACTGCCAGGCACCCATTACTACAACAGTGAGAGACCGAGGCATAGATCTGCCCCGACAGGTCAGTCACACGACTCTTTGTTTTTTGTGTACATGAGTTACCTAATGAGTTGACTACATGTTTTTTGTATTATTGTTTATTGAATTTTATTTCTTTTTGTTTATTGAAGCGCTATGTTCAATTGATTTTGTTATTGAAATACTATGTCCAAATGTTATTGTCATTGAAGTACTATGTGTAAATGTTATTGTCATTGAAGTACTATGTGTAAATGTTATTGTCATTGAAGTACTATGTGTACATGTTATTGTCATTGAAGTAATATGTCTAAATGTTATTGTCATTGAATACTATGCCTAAATGTTATTTTCAAAAGACCGAGATGGGAACAGAAGAAAACACTGGGCCCAAGATTGGGGGGGGGGGTTACCATATTCGGGCATTGGAGGAGACCCAGGGCGCTTGCCTGTTGTACCTCCGTTAGATCCGACACTGGATTGGGGGGGGGGGTCTTCTTTTTCACTTGTTTATGTCTGAAATGTTGGCATCATAATCAATGCACTGTTATTTTGACAATTGGTTGACAGTATCATTGGATGATCTCGTTCACTGACAGTGTGTGTGTGTTGTGAAACTCCAGCTACTCGGACTTGACACACTGTGACCTTGACCTCATCTCCTAGATCAGTCGGTGTGGCACTGAGCTGGTGCCAACATGAGCCAATTGGGTGGGTTGGTAGCGAGAAGTGCTGCTGCACGGTAGATTGACTCGGTAATAGCTCGGGTTCCCCGAGTACAATGACATGATTACATTGGCTGGTACTTCTAAATACCACACCAGTGAGGGGTTCAATACTGCGGTGTCTGTGCTTGTGTGTGTGTGTGTGTTTTATGTCTCGTGATATTTAAGAGTCTGTGACAGACAGTGCGAGTCTGACGAACAGTGTGGACGGCCTTTGACATTCAGATGGTGAGGTGCCATCAAAGAAACAAGATTTCGCTCGTCGACATTCAATCTGTAGGCTACTGTTGAGTGGTTGTAATATTTTTTTTCATCTTCATGTTTGCCGTGACCCCCCCCTTACCACACACACACACACACACACACAAACACCCAATCGTCATATAGTTAACAGGAGCGTTTCCTAAACTTGTGTGTTACCTTATAATGTTAAACCTTTGACGGGGCAACTTTATTTAACTGTTGGAGTGTTACATACAATGACATGTGCTGTTTCAACTTTATTTAACTGTTAGGGTGTTGCATTCAATGACATGTGCTGTTTCAACGTTATTTAACTGTTAGGGTGTTGCTTTCAATGACATGTGCTGTTTCAACGTTATTTAACTGTTGGAGTGTTACATACAATGACATGTGCTGTTTCAACTTTATTTAACTGTTAGGGTGTTGCATACAATGGCATGTGCTGTTTCAACTTTATTTAACTGTTAGGGTGTTGCATTCAATGACATGTGCTGTTTCAACGTTATTTAACTGTTAGGGTGTTGCATTCAATGACATGTGCTGTTTCAACGTTATTTAACTGTTGGAGTGTTACATACAATGACATGTGCTGTTTCATTTTTATTTAACTGTTGGAGTGTTACATACATTGACATGTGCTGTTTCAACTTTATTTAAATCCATTAAAAAAATATCAGTCTCATTGTGCCGTGAGCTTTATATTAAAACATTTAATGTGCTGATTTCCTTTTTGTTTAATTGGTCAAGCAGTGACGGGGTAAGCAAAACTGGGAGCAATGGTGGAATTGGCATTACTGGGGGTAGTGGCGGGATTAGCCATACTGGGACAGTGGCGGTATTAGCAATACTAAATTGTTTTTAAACTAGCTCAAAATGTCGGAGCTTTTACAGTAAGATGGCCATCTTTTTTTTTTTGGCTGCAGTTTTTCTCAGCGTTGATGTACTTTAATGTAAGATGTACTGTTAAAGTGGTGTTTGAGCACGGCAGTGAATCTGTTGATCCACTTAATGACGTCATTCACTACTCACAAGCATCACTTATTACGTGATGGTTATTCCCCCCCCCCCCGGTCAACATGATGCTCTTAGGTCTGAATTCATTCGCTAGTAATGTTCTCATTGTGACAGCTCTCACTGGTGTTGTCATCCGTCCATTACGTCCGAACTAAATTACGTTTTCGAATTGTGTTGCCATGGATTAATTTCGAGTATTTCAGAATGGGTCGGTACATAAACCCAGACTGTATATAAACATAAACCCAGACTGTATACAGGCCCACCGACAGAAATTTCGGGCCCCTGGGCAGGGTTGTCACGGGCCCCCGTGCCGATAATAATATTTTCAAAAGTTGATTGGCCAGCTCAGTCCGGCCCCTAAAACTCGCCATAAAACTCGCCGGGCCCCGGGCATTTGCCCCTCTCTCGGCGGCACTGACTGTATATAAACATAAACCCAGACTGTACATAAATATAAACCCGGTTTATTATATAAACATAAACCCAGACTGTACATTACTGTACATCAACAAACATAAACCCAGTCTGTTACATAAACATAAACCCAGACTGTACATTACTGTACATAAACATAAACCCAGTCTGTTACATAAACCCATGCCCGTAGCACCATTTTGTTCTTTGTATTCATCCTTAGCCTGAAGCCAAAATATATTTTCGCATATTAAATTGCCTTATGATTCTATCCTAGGGTCATCTCGCTCCATGCCGTCACTGCCACTGGTCCAAGCGATCGAGGTGTCCCTGGAGAGGATCCTGCACCAGCAGATCCTCCACTCCAACACATTCCTCCGCACCTCCTCGCTGCCCGCCTCTGACGGTGGATGTGAGGACGGCAGGCAGAGCCGGGAGACGGGGAGCTTCGACGAGAGCAGCGTGGACGGGGGCGGCGCCTCTGACGGTGACGGCGGCGGATCACATTGGCAGGGCGCGTCCAGGAGCAGGACACTGCGTCCGCCCTTGATGTCTGGGGAGGAGATGAGCACCAGGGTCGGACATTCGTTCAGTGTCTTGGGTAAGTCACAGATAAAATCTTCAACTGTCATTTCCTCATTCATGTTTTACCTGAAGGTAGATCTCGTCTAGTGGTATATTCCCAGATCTATCTCCTTCACTTAATGTGTGTCGTCCTCGTACTGTACACAGTTACACTACACAAAGGCGGATTTTTACAGCGGGTGCAGGGAGGCGTGTGCAAGGGTATGCTCTGAATCTGATGGGTCTGGCAAAGCTTAACCTTAGCGTCGTCCCCCCCCCCCCCCCCCAAAACTCAACTTTTTTTATCCCTTTTTGTTAATCCCCTAATTTTTGTGGCCGGATATTTTCTGCCACACACCTCGATCTCAACAGTAGTCTGTATCTGCATGTACATTGTACATGTCCCCATTCCAAATTTTACCAACAAAAAACATTATTCTTTAACACACTACACACACAAAAAAACGATGCTAACAGGGGATTTGATTTTAAAAGAATAAAAAAATTAATAGTGAAGAACTGTTTAAGAATACAGTGCCATTGGTTAAAGAATATAGTGCCAATGGTTTAAGAATATAGTGCCAATGGTTTAAGAATATAGTGCCAATGGTTTAAGAATATAGTGCCAATGGTTTAAGAATACAGTGCCATTGGTTTAAGAATACAGTGCCAATGGTTTAAGAATATAGTGCCAATGGTTTAAGAATATAGTGCCAATGGTTTAAGAATATAGTGCCAATGGTTTAAGAATATAGTGCCAATGGTTTAAGAATATAGTGCCAATGGTTTAAGAATATAGTATCAATCTGTAAATGTCCTTCTGCTTGTCATTTAATACAGCAATCTATAGATTTAACAATTCTGAGAAAAATCTTTTTCCGCAAAATGATTCTTCCGGTCCCATTCCAGAACCCCTTCCCTCCCTGTTATTTCGTATTTTCTTGATTCCCTGTAAGACACAAGTGACACTTGATACTACTGGGGATTGTGTATTTCTTAATGGTCCACATTGCTACTTTCGGTCTAGCTCAGTTCCGTTAACTGGGTCAGATCACGTGGCTTTGTATGTCAGACTTGAATGTTTGATGATCCTCATTAAAATGTTCAGCGTGTGGAAAGGGGGGGGGGCATTGTTGTAATAGATTGAAGAGTTTACAAGGTGAATGTTTCTAATATATTGGTTAGATTCACTGGCGGCGGAGCAGGGGGGGGGGGCAACGGCCCCTCCTAAAACTTTTAGGGGGTGGCGGCGCCCCCCCCCTTGAATTTCCAGTCTGCCCCCCCCTAAAATTTTAACTTTTTTAACTTCGTAATTCATGTTAGTTTATATGTATCATTTTCCTTTTCATAATTCATTTGATTTATTTCTTAAATTTAATATTTGAAAGAAATTATAATTAATTGACATTTTACAATAATCACATTATTGAGAGTTGTTGTGGCATATTTTAAAACTAGTTGCAAGTACTCGGCTTTGCCCGGGTTTAAAATAATGTTTTCTGTTTATTTAAGAAGCGTAATTTGGCGTTTAATTAAGATTTAAAATAAGACGCGTAAAAAAGTGTTTATTTGCATGCAATAAAAGGGTACATTTATCTTAAAGCAATGTGATACACAACATTTTTGACAGTTCCTCTCTCTCTCCCTCCCCTCCCTCCCTCTTTCCCTCCCTCTCTCTCCCCTCCCTCCCTCTCTCCTCTCCCTCTTTCCCTCCCTCCCTCTCTCCCTCCCTCCCTACCACTCTCTCTTCCTCCCTCCCTCCCTCTTTCCCTCCATCCCTCTCTCTCTCTCTCTTAGGCATGACTGTAGCAAAAGATGACAATTCCTATGGATGAAGGAATGGAATGTAATAATGTAGTAAGTAATGTGATATTTGGTTCCCCATACCGATCATATTTATAGTAAGTTAGCTATGTGGGAGAGAAGCTCGTAAAACCTGAAATGGGGGTAAAAGTTTGCCAATTTTCATGTCTTTGATATCCAAAATAATTAATTACAATTAAAGTACCCATTGAGATGGAACGAAACCTGTTTAAGAACATTCCCCATGTAATTTTGTGTACATGTACTCAGTGGCGCAACCAGCAAAAAATGCTGGGGGGGGGGGGCTCACATATTGAAAAAAGACAGTTTGACAGTCTTTTTTGTAACTTTATAACGTAAATTATGTATTGATGATTTGGCCTGGGGAAGGGGCTCAAGCCCCCCCCCCCCACTGGTTGCGCCACTGAGTGTACCAAATGTCACGTTATTTGGTTGTCTGGATCTTGAGTTTTAATGGAACAGACAGACAGATAGCAAATGTGTCTTATAAGTATAGAGAAGTATTGCCATCTACTGAATGACGGCAAATGTAATTTTTAAAGAAAATACAATGATTTATTATCTATTCATAAATTACTTTTTGTTTATTGAGTTTTCCGGTTTCATATTCATCATCATTCATGATAATTATCAGTAATTTTCTGATCTATTTTCAGCATTAAATTTGTAAACAAACTGACATTACGAATCAGTTGACGACAGAAGTGCTCAATATTCATTTTTTTTTTTTAATATATTATTTTTTAATAATATCGATTAAATACTTGCTACAGAATTACTATATTCTATTATTGAATTAAGGGGGTAAAATTTGTCTTTTGGTCATATTTTGTCTTGCCCCTCCTTCAATTTTTTGGCTTGCCCCCCCCCCCCTTAAAATATTTCGTTCCGCCGCCGGTGGTTAGATTGACATCAGATATATTTATTGGTGCATGTACTGTTTTTGTGCAGGCACAAGGTAATTGCTTTAAGACTACCCCTCCCTCCCCCCCCCCCCCACGGTCGTCTTTACCCACTGTTTAGAACACTACATGTCCCACCCTCCCGTAATGTTTATCAAAACATTTGCGGTCATCTGCAGCACGAAGTTAAAATCCAGCTTTGTTTACATCGGTATTGAAATGTAATTGATATTTGTGTGTGCCTCTGTCAACTTATTGATCGTGATGTAAGTCATCAAGATACAGGGCACAGTGAAAAATACAAATCTGTAGTCTACATGTATGTGCAGCATATATGCCATTGTGTGTTTGTTGTCGAAATGTATGCAACATATGCCATTGTGTGTTTGTTGTCTAAATGTATGCAGCATATGTCATTGTGTGTTTGTTGTCTAAATGTATGCAGCATATGCCATTGTGTGTTTGTTGTCTAAATGTATGCAACATATGCCATTGTGTGCTTGTTGTCTAAATGTATGCAACATATGCCATTGTGTGCTTGTTGTATAAATGTATGCAACATATGCCATTGTGTGTTTGTTGTCTAAATGTATGCAGCATATGTCATTGTGTGTTTGTTGTATAAATGTATGCAGCATATGTCATTGTGTGTTTGTTGTCTAAATGTATGCAACATATGCCATTGTGTGTTGTCTAAATGTATGCAGCATATGCCATTGTGTGTTTGTTGTCTAAATGTATGCAACATATGCCATTGTGTGTTTGTTGTCTAAATGTATGCAGCATATGTCATTGTGTGTTTGTTACTAAATGTATGCAGCATATGTCATTGTGTGTTTGTTGTCTAAATGTATGCAGCATATGCCATTGTGTGTTTGTTGTCTAAATGTATGCAGCATATGCCATTGTGTGTTTGTTGTCTAAATGTATGCAACATATGCCATTGTGTGTTGTCTAAATGTATGCAGCATATGCCATTGTGTGTTTGTTGTCTAAATGTATGCAGCATATGTCATTGTGTGTTTGTTGTCTAAATGTATGCAGCATATGTCATTGTGTGTTGTCTAAATGTATGCACCATATGTCATTGTGTGTTTGTTGTCTAAATGTATGCACCATATGTCATTGTGTGTTTGTTGTCTAAATGTATGCAGCATATGTCATTGTGTGTTTGTTGTCTAAATGTATGCACCATATGTCATTGTGTGTTGTCTAAATGTATGCAGCATATGTCATTGTGTGTTTGTTGTCTAAATGTATGCACCATATGTCATTGTGTGTTGTCTAAATGTATGCAGCATATGTCATTGTGTGTTTGTTGTCTAAATGTATGCAGCATATGTCATTGTGTGTTTGTTGTCTAAATGTATGCAGCATATGTCATTGTTTGTTTGTTATGCTGTAAAACAGGTTGAGCAGTGCAGTACACTATGAACGGGGGAGGGGGGGAATATCACCTACCCCACGACAGATGCTAAGCTGAACAGTTGGCTGTGATTTCTTCCAATCTCTTGTCAACAAATTTATTTCACTCATCGAGTCCAGCAGGTCATCCCATTCGATTCCCGGCTTCAACTCACTGCACTCTGAGATTAAAAGGAACACAGACGTGGAGGAAATATGGCCGCTGGGGGTTGAGGGAGTGGAATTGTGTGTGTGTGGGGGGGGGGCGATAAAGTGGCTCTAACTAGGTGATAAGAATCAATTCCAGCCTCCTCACCTTGAAGCCACACTGTGTGTATGTCCGTTACGTATGACGTATGTGCATAGAGAAATGAAGTGAACTGGTGCCGGTGACAGCCCCCTTCCCTCGTGTTGACGGCCACATTTTGGAGACTTGTTTAGATCGATAAAAGAAACATACACCAGAGTTCTGTTGGCACATTTTATGTATTTTCGTATGTTTACCATTTTTTTTTGACAAAACTATCAAACGTTTTTTTTTTGTGTGGTTTGTCTTAATTAGTTGTATTAAAAAGGTCAAAACTGGATTATTAAATTAAAATAACTTCATGTTACCGATAAGAATTCAATAAAAACTATTTACTTTTTAAATACAGATTAAGACAGAGATGAAAATAAAAAAAATGTCTTTTTCTGTTGTCAGTGATGTGAATGCATGTTTGTGATATGTGAATGTTTGTGTATAATAATATGTGAATGTATGTATATGATATATGAATGTATTTATGTTATATATGAATGTATGTATGTTATTTATTAATGTATATTTTGAAGTTCTGTCAACTCCTCTTTTCTTTCTTTAAAAAAATAATTAATTTACACATTAGAAAATATAAACAACTTTGTTTAAATGTTGTGTTTGCTAAGTCTTGTTTATTTCATCGGTCATCTCGTGGTCAGTTGTATTGAATTTAACACCGCGACATAACACTTATTTGTTTATTTCATCGGTCATCTCGTGGTCAGTTGTATTGAATTTAACACCGCAACATAACACTTATTTGATCGCATGGATCCTAGATTGTTTTAGCCTGGTTTCAGTTCCTGCACGCTGTGTACATTCTACTAAAGTAATGGTCACTGGTTCTAGTGGTGCATTAGTTTAACACACATGGTCGACCACCTAGTGCATGCGCAAATAACGGGACAAAAAAAATGTCCATGAGTTAACGAAAATTGCCAGTACCACATCATCGATACTCAAACTAACTAAAGATGCCTCAAACAGCTTAACCGGCAAAAAAAAAAAATTTAAACTTAAGCTTTTTTTTTAATCATTCGGCATTTCTGTATAAACTAAATTTGAATTATTTTTTTTTAAACTCTGAAATATAAATGAAATTCTTCACATTCCATACATGTCAGCATATGCTCAGCGGATGGTTTTGAAAAGTGTTTTTTTTTTTTTGTGTATATCTGTGTGCAATTATTTTCAGTGTAAATGGAAATGTTGCATCCTGCCATCTATTGTGGTAATTATATCGAGTGTCCAGGAGAAATTTTAGGATCCTTGCGCCTTGCACTTTAACTTTCTTCACAATGTAAACAAATTATCCTTCACCTCCCCCCCCCGGGCCCATCCCCAAACAGAACCCCTACCCCCAACCTGTTTCCACAGGCTTTGATGTTGGTTCCTCATACCTGAGTGACAGTGTGAACGTAACCCCCCTCCCCCACCACCACCACCCACTTTCCTAACCCTGGGCTCCAGTCCCCCCCCCCCCCACATGCCTGTCACTGATTCAAACAAAGCTTTATTAAAATTGATGTGGGTACAACAGAGCAGAAAATTGTGATTTATCAACCATGGGAGTGGATTCCGCCTCATTAAATACACGGCCTCTAAGTAAGACATTGAAGTCCGTTGATAAGTTATTCCATCTTATGTTGTTTGTTAGTTGTTTATTTGTAAGCACAGTCACTGTTCACTGGACAGTTTGAGACAACAATCATATTATATTTGTTTTATTTGAGTTGTGGATAGTCAAATAGAGGGAATATTGTCCTTGAAAATATAAATACTTTATAAGACGAAAACATTTTCCAATGGCATTTTTTTTTCTTTAAGACAAAAAGAAACTTCTTGCGCGATGATTACATTGTTCGTTATTCTTGCTGTTATTCGTAGATCTTCTTTTGTTTACGTATGAAGCCTATTCGTTTACCTTTATGTATGTGTGTGTGTGTCTGTGTGTCGCGGGGGGGGGGACAGGGCTGCCATAAGATACTCTCGGGCCCCTGACAATGTCCAGCTACTGGATTTACTCTGATAACAACAAACCCATTCATTTTAAAACATCCTACTGAACCCGATAGGTCCCCTTAGGGGAATGACCCTTCCCCTTCCCCCCCCCCCCCATCTCCACCTATTCCAGTGGCCCTGTGAAGACGGAGGTAGCATTCCTAAACTTCGATCTGTAAATATATTTAAAAATAAAAATTCATTCCAAACATAGATTGTTTACGTCATGTCCTTCGTCTTTGAATACCTGTCTGAATCGAATCTGTAAAGATTTGAATCGTTTAGATTCCTTTTCACACCTTCGGCCTCGTATTCATTCATCATTGCCGCAATAATACGTGAATAATATTTAATAGTAGCCACATGATATCGATTACTAGGCCACGTGGATACATGGAGTTCTTTTGATGGCAACGCATTCCGGTGTTTTGATGTGGTGCAATGTACTTTGAAGGGATGCACAATAGTCACTCTAGTTTCAGATTTGGTAGACCAAAAAAAAAGGCAACAAACGAACGAATAAAATAATAATTTTCAACAAATCCTGGTCAACTAGAGCCGCACTAAACCAGTTGTTTCGCATCTCATTATCAGCAGGCCAGCCAGTTCCGTTGTCAGGGAAGGCCACATTGGCCATAACTGTCATCTGCTACATATCTTTATTAATAATCCATTAGTGATATTGTGGCGTACCGATTGAGCTGCCTATTAATTAATTCTCAATGGTAGATCTGATTGACCTTGTCATAGGCATTATCATAACTAGGATTTTAAAATCTCTGCCGGATATCATTATAGTTTTTTAAGCTATTGGCTGGCTTGTGATGCACTCAAAATGAAATGAAAGAAGCATGTTCAAAATGTGTGCTTGTGCATGTACAAGATTTTCCTTTAGTTTTGATCTTGGTGTCCGGGGAAACAACCATCGTAAATCTTTCTTCTTCTTAGGTTGAGGATATTAACTTGGATTATTTCCCTTTGTTTTAAAGATTCATTCAGAATGTTTCAACCACAATGTTTGCCAATTTTGTGGAAGCACATCGTATGTTAACAAACACGTTAGACTTAATGACGAAGCACATTTACTTGAACAATGGTGTCCAAAACAATGGTTAGAAACCATGATTCCTTCCGTTGCCTGTACCATTGCTTGTTAAATTTGGTTTACTCAGTGTTAATTACCGGAGCCTCTTGTGCTTTGAGATAAAATAACAACAGTTCGTTGTTTACAGTTGATGCTAATCATCCATCACTGATTTACTAAATAATGGCTGCATTGTTCTACATTCTACTTTGTTGGTGGCCGTCCGTTCACTTTGAACAATTGCAGCAATGAAATGAGAAAAAAAAACACAAGATTCGGGGAAGTCAGTTTAGTACATGTATGTGTATGTATTGGGAGGGGGGTGTAGTGGGGGTGTAGAGAGAGGGGGTGTAGTGGGAGGGGGTGTAGAGAGAGGGGTGTGTAGTGGGAGGGGGGTGTAGAGAGAGGGGTGTGTAGTGGGAGGGGTGTGTATTTTAAAGGCTGTGTAGAGAGAAGGGTGTGTAGTGGGGGTGTAGAGAGAGGGGTGTGTAGTGGGAGGGGGGTGTAGAGAGAGGGGTATGTAGTGGGAGGGGTGTGTATTTAAAAGGCTGTGTAGTGGGGGGGTGTAGAGAGAGGGGTGTGTAGTGGGAGGGGTGTAGAGAGAGGGGTGTGTAGTGGGAGGGGTGTGTATTTTAAAGGTTGTGTAGTGGGGGGTGTAGAGAGAAGGGTGTGTAGTGGGGGTGTAGAGAGAGGGGTTGTAGTGGGGTGTAGAGAGAGGGGTGTGTAGTGGGAGGGGTGTGTATTTAAAAGGCTGTGTAGTGGGGGGTGTAGAGAGAGGGTTGTGTAGTGGGAGGGGGTGTAGAGAGAGGGGTGTGTAGTGGGAGGGGTGTGTATTTAAAAGGCTGTGTAGTGGGGGTGTAGAGATAGGGGTGTGTAGTGGGAGGGGTGTAGAGAGAGGGGTGTGTAGTGGGTGGGGTGTATATTTAAAAGGCTGTGTAGTGGGGGTGTAGAGAGAGGGGTGTGTAGTGGGAGGGATGTGTATTTAAAAGGCTGTGTAGTGGGGGGTGTAGAGAGAGGGGTGTGTATTTAAAAGGCTGTGTAGTGGGGGGTGTAGAGAGAGGGGTGTGTAGTGAGTGGGAGGGGTGTGTATTTAAAAGGCTGTGTAGTGGGGGGTGTAGAGAGGGGTGTGTAGTGAGTGGGAGGGGGTGTGTATTTAAAAGGCTGTGTAGTGGGGGGTGTAGAGAGAGGGGTGTGTAGTGAGTGGGAGGGGTGTGTATTTAAAAGGCTGTGTAGTGGGGGGTGTAGAGAGAGGGGTGTGTAGTGAGTGGGAGGGGTGTGTATTTAAAAGGCTGTGTAGTGGGGGGTGTAGAGAGAGGGGTGTGTAGTGGGGGTGTAGAGAGAGGGGTGTGTAGTGGGAGGGGTGTGTATTTAAAAGGCTGTGTAGTGGGGGGGTGTAGAGAGATGGGTGTGTAGTGGGAGGGGGTGTAGAGAGATAGGTGTGTAGTGGGCGGGGTGTGTATTTAAAAGTTTGTGTAGTGGAGGGGTGTAGAGAGATGGGTGTGTAGTGGGAGGGGTGTGTATTTAAGAGTTTGTGTAGTGGAGGGGTGTAGTGAGATGGGTGTGTAGTGGGGGGTGTAGTGGGAGGGGTGTGTATTTAAAAGGCTGTGTAGTGGGGGGTATAGAGAGAGGGGTGTGTAGTGGGGGGTTGTAGAAAGAGGGTGTGTAGTGGGAGAGGTGTGTATTTGGAAGGCTGTGTAGTGGGATGGGGGGGGTGTAGCGTAGATAATACAGCAGCTATTGATGACCTTTTCCCAGCTCTTGTTTTGTGCCTTAGCCCTCCCCACTTCAGCCGGTAAGAAATCTGGCACCAACTGCGGCTGACCCACCTGGTTTGTGTACAATGAACCCTGTTTCGTGCCTGGTTCTTTATCTCGTGTCTGGCACCCAGCGCTACTCACTGGCTCCCAGCGCTACTCACTCACAGCCATGCATCGACCGCCGTAGAAAACATTTTTTTTTTTAAAAGGGGGGAACATATTTGTTATAAAACTTTTTTTTTCAAATTCTCCTCTCTGGTGGTTGTTTTCGATATGTACGGAGTAGCTTGTGGTTTGAACTTGGTGTGTTCTTCTTCGACTGGAGACTTGGTACGCGTTCATTTTGGTGGAGTTTAGGTCACAGGCGTGTGTATCTTTCATGTGTGTCAGTCAGTTATTAACAAATGTACTCGATGCGCGTTTCATCCTGTTGGTGCTGCAGCGTGTTTGTTGATGTTCGTTTGTGTGTGTGTGTGTGTGTGTGTGTGTGTTGATTTCTGACTGGTCTTGCAAGGTCCCCTGTAACCACTGACATCCAATGCCGTCACAATGTATGAATTGGTTATTGCCGTCTTTTTTTTTAACCCGGGGTTTGTTGATCAATCCAAAATAACTGATAGAATTGTATGTATGTGATCCTCACTACAACCTATATATCGCGGTTGTAATAATCGGTACATTTATAGTCAATATGATACTTTCACATGGAGCGGTTCTCATGTTTTTTAGGGGCAGTGACTCCGTAAGGTGTCTGATGTAGACTACCCCCCATGCATGAATTCGTTATAATTATTAGTTACACGAATGAATTTTGTATGAATATTTTTTTTTAAACTGCATAATTGACAATAACTTTTGCTGGGTTGATGGCCCATTGTTGCCGTTGGAGGACCTAAGAAGTGGCCTAGTTCGTCTATGCCCCAGTAACGGCTCTGCTCACACACCCCTTCCCACCTATGTCGCCCTTCAGACCAAGTAACTTATTGGTTTAGGTCATTGTATCCCCCAACATGTCATCTCCACTTACCTCCCCTTCTTATTTTATTTGTATCACTATGTACGCGGACAAAACAATGCTCACCCAATAACTTTCAACCTATTATTACTTTATAAACAAATAATTATAACACACTAGAAATGAAGTTCAATCATAAATAATTGATAAAAGTTATACTACAAATAGCATTCATTGTAATCAAAGAGACTGGTGAAATAGTTTATTGTTCTGTCGACAGATCATCATCATCGTTGGGTTCCCAGCAGAGATGAGCGGACAGTGGACGCGTCCGCTTGCGGACGCAGATCCGCAGACTTTTCCGAATCCGCGGACTGACAGCGGACGCATTGTATGGTTAAGTTGCGGACTCGCGCACTGACGCGGATCTTCTTTAGCGTTACCATAAAAAAAATTTCAAGTCATTTAAACAGCTAAATTGCAGCTATGCGGACGCGCGGACTGGTCCGCAGACCAATGTTGTAAGATTCTGCGGACGCGGATCATTGATAGAAATCCGCGGACGGACGCGGGCGCTAAATTTCAAGATCCGCACACCTCTGGTTCCCAGTGGTTGTTAATTTTAATCTATAAAATGTGATTCCACAACCGAAGGCCTTTTTTTTTTTTGACTTAACGTCTATTAATGTAAAAAAATATATATATAAATTCACATATTTATGAAATTAGAAAAGGCAAAAGGTATTTCAAGACTTTCTCTGATAAAACCTGATACACATGTGAAATGATTTATGATTTTACATTACACTCCTTATGTTAGTTTCAAGAATCTGTCTGAAGTTAATTCCAACAATTATTGCTCCCCTTCTGAAAGCTATTAATCTTCTGGCGTGGATAATGTATTCGTTTTGAACGGATATCCATTTATTATTTTGGTTTATATCAGGAAAATATTCTTTCAGTCCCTCTTGTAAATTCTCTAAATGCTGTGTACCAGCATAAATTGAACCATCAGAACTTATTAAACTTAATCTTGAACGTGAAACAAAATTTCTTTGCTTTGCAAAGTAAAGTTGAAACAGAGATAAAATATCTGCTAAGTATGTCACTTTACAGCGACTTTTCCAGTCATGGGAACAGTTTAAACAGCTCACAGCTATTATTGAGAGAAACAATTTGAAGTTCATGTCTAAGTGTGAACAATCGGTGCAGAATTTCCCTTCGTGATAGTCAGCGAACATCAGTAAGAGGAAGAAGCTGGGTATGACTGCTGCCCGTTTCTGTATTTCGCAATTAAAAGTATGCGATATGAAGTTTCTAAAATTTGTTGATTTACACCTCCTGTCACACCCCCCCCCCCGCCATTATTTTTCGAGTATGTCAACCCCCCGCCCCATCGCCTTTCCTCTTCCTCCTCCTCTTTCTCTCTCCCTCTCTGTCTTCTTTCACCGGATTCCTTGCCTGCGCTTTCTCGCTTTTGTCTATTTCAGATGCTTTTGTTCTATTGGGTTCATTCCTATTCAGCGGGTACCTCAAGTGAGAAATTACCGTTACGATACAGACATGCACATTTTTTTCAAACGTTTTTAACACCGTCAATTAAGTACGCCAGTTGTTTTTTGTTTATTTTTTTACCATTTGGACCCCCCTCATCCCCTTCCTCAAGCGCGTGCACTCACCAACCTCCTCTTCCCACATTTTGAGAAAACACCAACGTTATGAATGGAACTTTAACGTTTGATAATTAAATATTTTGTTCGACTTCAACTCTCTTTAGGGCATTTTCGAAAAAAAAAAATGCTCTATTGTCCCCGTTTTGTCTGTCTGTCTGTCTGTCTGTCCGTCCGTCTGTCTGTCTGTCCGTCATCACCCTAGATCTCAACAACATTAAGTCCTAGACCCATGATGTATATATCATTTAGTAGGTCATGTCCTGCCAAGAAATGACTTTTGTCCGTTTCGCGATCTGACCTCTGAGGGCCGAAAAAGGGGGCGTATTAAGTACCGTTTTTTTACTATATAAGCTATATAAACAAAGGAGCGCCCTATATCTCAGCAACCATAAGTCCTAGACCTATGATGTATATATCATTTTGTAGGTCTTGGCCTGCCAAGTGTACATCAAAAGTCCATTTCGCGAGCTGACATCTCAGGGCCGAATATTAGACTTTCCTAGGTACCGTTTTTGCTCATATTTTAAATATAAATAATAAAAGCTAATCAAAGGGGCGTAATCATTATTTATTTTTGTAACAGTTATTCAGCATGATTACTTCCCTCTCTATTTATCAAAACCCGGAAAAAAAAAACGGATTTCGTCCGGCGAAAATGCTCTAAAATGTCCTTTGTCCGAAACGGAAAAGACTTAAATTGCTTGTTTATTTTTATTGTGTTTACCTTTTTTATAATTTTCTTTTTTATATTAAAACTACAATAATGTTTATGTTTATTTTTTTATTGTCCTGTCCTTCTATGCTTAAAGCTCAAATAAAAACAAAAATTGAATCTTTTTCTAAAGATGATAACATGTTCCTGTCTTTAGATGATGACATGTGGCCTGTCTTTTAGATGATGACATGGCCCTATCTTTTAGATGATGACATG